>JASSUY010039352.1:48223-58500 GCA_032466535.1 Forpus xanthops | reverse complement strand
TGGCGTGCATGCAGAGTGTGTTCTACCCACAACCACTTCATCTGGCCCTGAGAGTTAAGCAGAGTGAGGTGTGGGCCTTGACTGTGATTATACTACCGTGCAGCATGGCCAAGAGATTTTCCCCAAGACTGGACAGTCATGAGTGGCAGGATGTGTGGGACAGTATGAGCGAGTATCTAGTCCACTGGGCCCCTCCCAGTGCTTTGGAAGCATCGAAGATGGAAGGCAGCTGTATGGAGCCCCCAAAGACAAGCTGCAGAAACTGCGGTAAACAGGGTTTTTAACTGCAGAAAATCTGAAAACTCTCTTATGGAATGCTTCATTAAAAATAATGCATGATGAGTTGGCTTCTGAAGAAAAAACCTCATGCTTTCTCCTTGGTTGGCATTAGTCAGAGACACTTTCATTAATTCATACATTAATGCTTAACAGATACATAGCGCTTTCCCTTAAGCAGATTTTTTGTAGGTGGCAAGTTCATCAAAATTCAGTTGGGGCACATTAAATGACCTGACTACAGAATATTTTTAGTATGTTTTATCAAAATGAGATTTGTCTCTTGAAACACGTTTTATGTCCTGAAATCATACAACTTTAAACTTTTATAACCCTTTTATAAACTACAAAGTAGTCCTGATGCTCTTCACACTTCAGCACTTGAGGAAATTTGTGGGGGAGCTTTTCCTGGAGACAAAGATGGTGAGATTGAGCACAGTCCCTGTAGAATCTGTAAATTTGTTGAGGTTTTGGATTTGGCTTTTTTCTTCAGTACGTTGAAGACCTTCAGATAGGTTAGAGCAGGAAATCACAGAAGGACTTCCCATGCTATGTTGACTACACAGCCTGCTTATGCAACTGATTTTTACTAAAATTATTTAGATCTCTATGCATGAAGAAAAACAATTCAAAAATTATTTTGTTGGATTTGTTCAAATTCTTTATATTTTTCAAATGTCATGTTAAGACAAATTTCAATCTCTTCAGACTCTTTGAAGCTTATTAATGCAATCAGTGGTTATGCTTTTGTTATTTCTTAACCATTTCATACATGATTATGCTATTTCTTATTTTAAAGTCCTTTAAAAAAGTACTCTAAACATGGGTAGTGAAAACTCAACACATTTGAACTGCACGTTGGTTTGCTGTCTTGTCTGTCTTCTATACAAAGGTGTGTACATTACTTCACACAAATCACGTAACTGAAAAAAAGCCCTCAGAGTGTCTATGTTTTGAGTTGGAGACCATATAATGGCTTTGTTATCCAAAACAAGAGGTTGTGATCTTAGTCCACTTACATGTTTGTTCTGCCCATATAGTGCTCCTTTTGGGTGTGTATTCCCCCCTACAGAACTTGGAATTTAAGATTTCTGTTATCAGCAGCATCTGCTGAAGAGACAACCTCCCTTTGAATATTCCATTGCTATCAGCCAAAGGTATAAAAATCATTGTTGCTTCTCATCATCTTACCAGTACTTCCTAGTCCTTAGTGTGTCCTTCGTAGTACTTACTGTGACATATTTTAATAATATTATAAAGGAGTTATATGTTAAATAAAGGAATATCTGTTATCATTTTAGTTGTCCTAAGTTCTCAGGTTTTGGATTACTCCTGGTTTCAGTTTTTTTATGCCATTGAACAACTGGTTAAGATTAATATGAATTATTTTTGAAGAGTAGAGAGATTTTAAAGGAATTTTATGTAAAAAAGTAAGAAGAAAACAAATATTCTAGAAAAGACCAGGCACTTACTTGGCAGCTCTCTGAACTTGCTAGAGGAGAACATAAATTATGCCTCACGGAGAAAGTGCTCTTGTATATTTATTTGAGGATTTTTGTAAGTACTAAAACCCAGTCCTTCATCTTTAAGAAAAACAATGTTTTTACAACAAAGAAAATCAGAAATGCCAAAACCAAAGCAGCACTTGTCTCACAGCCATCTCTCTTGATGCCTTTTAGGTTCAAGGTCCATAGAACTTCTGCCACCTGACTGATCTGAATGGTAACTCAACAAGGACCTGTTCAGCAGCTGATGATGACAGCCACAAGGACTTCATTTGGTATCTCAGCACTCACTTGCTTCAGACTGCTCTTACAAATGTGGTAAGAATTGTTTAAGTCTTGTTAATTCCACTGTTAACTACAAGCATGCTGTTACTTGTAGTAACTTCTCCAATACTTTAATCTGACAGTCCATAATTTGTGACTGTTCCTCTGCTGTACCATGTTTTGCTTAATCTGAGGATTTACTAGTGAGCATCAGCATTCTTTCTTTTTTTTATGATATCAGTACTAAGCTCTATTTTGCTTGTGTCTAATATTATTTGTAGCCTGATACACAGTGTTGGTGTTAATTCTTTTAGGGCTTGAGACAAATTTCCCAGCTGGCAAGAGCTGTCAGTAATAAATGCTAGATCCTGACCATGTTTTCCTTCCTTGCCACCCAAGAGTGACTGAACTAGAAGTACAATTCAGATGAACAAACACAAGAAAGTTGTCTTCACAGTGTATGATAGCAGCAGCATATTTGCAAGGCTACTATAATAAAGTCTTCTTTGGTTGTGATTGTGGATATAATCTTAAACCAAGGAATATTACTCTCACTTTTAGAGATGACTAGATCATCTGTTAAGAGGAACTTAAGCAGACATACCCATATTGCTATGATAAACCACTTTCTTCAGAGAGACATCTGCTTTAAGATTTCAGAGCTTGCCAAGTAGAGCGAAGTGCTGCAAGTAAAAATAAAAGCTCAAATAATAAAGGAGTTCTTTATTAAGCAAAACTGCTAATAAGGAAAAACGGTGCAAATAGAAATAGCAAAATACTGTCAGACAAGATAGAAGAATCCCCACTGATAAAATTCTAAGTTTTCACTTTAAAAACTTCCAAAATATTTGTAGGTGGAATTAAGATTTTACTTCTTTTTTTAAGTCGCAGGGAGGATGAACTTCTGTCAAATGCAGATACTGGAGGAAACCCTGCATGAGAGAACCAAAATCTTCTCATGTTCCAGTCAGGTTTGTTCAGGTCCTTCTGACACCATTTTTCTGGAATGTCAGCAAAGATGAAAATAAACTGAAGTTCCTCCTTTTTGAAATCATGAAAGTATTGAGTACTTTTAAATAGAGTTTAAGCCCTCTGCATATTTCTGCTTAGTCTAGAATAAAGATGCCTCAGGTGAGGCTGCAGTGTGTGGTAATTCTTTTACCCCACTAACAAGAGCACATCAATTGTACAAGTATTGTACAAGTTTTTTCCCTTCTCTGTTTACTGCTCTGTTATATCACCAGTCTCTCAGCAACTTCAGGGCAGTTAATTTGGTCATTCCGACTTACAAATACTATGGGGTTTTCTGTGTCACTTCTTTTTTGGGTATAACATCTCAGGAACATTAACAGTTATTAAACAGACAGTAACTCAGTTGCTCTGCCTCCTTGACTTTCATCTTCTTTCTTCATACTTATTTAGGTTTTTCTCTGTCTCAAACATAAGGGTCTTTGTTATTTTGAATTTCAAAATTGTGATTTGCTTTTTGGAGTGTTTTTTTTTTTTTTTAAATGTGTGAATTAGATACATGCTACCCCGGTATATTGCTTACTAAGGTGTTCTGTAGAGCTTTTATAGACTCATTTCCCCTAAAGTGAAGTATTTCAGTTACTAAGAATCCTTTGTGTGAACACACTGACAATGCAATATAGCTTCAGCAAGGGCCCTGTGTGCAACCCATGGTAACCACCCTTGTTTTATGATGAATTAATTGATCAGGGAAGGAAGAAGACCTGCTTTTTACATAGTTTGCTGAAGCTTCAGGGACGTTCAGTGTGTCATCACTAAACTGAAGGATGCTCCAGACCAAAAGGTTTTTGAAGTTCTTTCTGTGTAATCTTTGTGTATCTGGTTTGAATAACTCTACAGGAACCTTTGTAATTATTCTGTACTATGAAGGCTGCAATAAAGAAGGGTGAGAATAGTGCTTAAACACATGACAAGATTGGGAACTACTTATACAAATAGACCTATGGTACCAAAACAATGCATGTGTCACAAGGTTAAGAAATGAGGCTTAAGTGGCAAAGGTATTTTAACTGTAGAAGGATAATTTCAGAAAGTCTGTAGTTAAGCCCCAGAAATGTGTGCAGTTATATAAAATGAATAAACTCTGTCCTGAAAAGTTAATATTATCATAAAGAAACGTTAAGGGAGAACCTGAGAGGGAAGTAAAACTGAAAATATCGATACCATAAACCAAGAGATTTTAGGCAGGTTTTGAGGTAGTTTTAAAATACTATGCAGAATATCAAGTTGAATAAATGTAAGAAAATACAATTTTATGCTCTTTACAGCAGTTTGTCTTTTTAATAACACTATTTCTCAGAGCTGCAGTAGTTTCAGTAATTGCTTGAAATTGAGTTTCTTTTTCTACCTCATCTTACATATGACTGGGTATACTTCAAGAACATTGCAATTACAAGTAGAATGTGTTCAAGTAGTCCTTACCTTAACAAAATCTTTAGTCTTAGTAGGCAAATGGTTGCAGTCAAGATGGTTCTAATGTACAAAATAAAACTTACCGTTTTTTTCCCTCTTGCAATGTTAAATCCACAGATGACAAGTCTCCTGTCTTTTAGTAGTTCAGTGGCATAAAGAGAACCCTACAGCAGACAGTTTATGTAATTATCTTATGGTGAATAGCACTAACATCACAAACATTAAAACCAACACTACAAAAAGAAGTATCTTCAGAAGATTTCAAGAACATTCTAGTTAGGTATACAAATGCTATGAAATAAGCTGTAGGAATGACTACTGGAAAGCATAGACATGATCAAAGTCAAAAGCTGTAACTGTCAGAGACTGCTTTCCGTATTTTGACAGCTTTCTGGTTGGCTAATATAACACATTTGTCTATGAATAATTAAATGGAAGAAATTAATCCACGTCTCTTTCAATTAAGTAGATTTAGAGCTGGTGAGACATAAACACTGATGGAGGTAAATGAGAATATGCCATGTGATTGAATTTCATATTTAAAATTCAGCAATACTTTGAAATCAAATGCTGCTTCTTGACAGTAATGTCATTGACCATTCATAATGTCTGCTTGGCACTCAGGGCCACATGCTGTGTAAGTCATGGTTCTGCCTCAAAGGGCTATGTATGATAGCCTGTATGCATATTCCTAAAGTAGATATGCATGTATCTTCTCTGTCAGAACTTTTTATTAGGGTGTTCTGTAGTGGGCACATTGATGCTTCGCTTCCCTATCTCCTGGATACGTGAGAAATAAGATGGAGTCATTCTAGTTCCTCTCAGATGTCGCCTAGTGACAAGCCAAAACATGCCTGTATTTTTCAAATGATTTGGCTACCTGTGGCTAAATGCCTTCTTTAACTATTAGACCATTTCTGAGCTGTCCAGTACAGAGACAGTGCTCAACAGAGTGGTCCCACAATTGCTGCCATGAAGGATTCCGGAACCAGCATATGGATGAGCAGAATGCACATACACATACTTCATTTGGCTTCTAGTAAGCAAGCTAGTGAAAATGCCAGCCAGCTAGTGTATACATTTGTAAAACCATGTGAAATGTATTGAAAAATTGTAATGTATTTATAGTTCATCACAATGAAATATTTGAAGATTATATATATATATATATATATATAAATTTGAAGATTATATAAATATATATATTTTTTTTTCCTGTTTCATTTATTCCAGGGGAAAAAAAAACCAACCAAATCTGGAAAAGTGTCCTGATAAGTTGCAGTCCTCATCAGGGAAACTTCATCTATTTGCACTTACTTCAGCAACTGGAGGTGTGTTAGGATGAAAGGATGATTAAGAACATGATTCTCTGCTCAGCATAAACACCCTGTATGAAACTCCTGTAAAAATAACAGGAATAACATTTGGTTTCAATGATCTTGTTCATGACATATTTGAAAGAGAACCACCCCTTCATATTTTTATATGTGAAACATATCACATGTCATTTGTTAATGTTATTGTGTTTCTGCTGTGCTGCTCAATTTTTCAAGACCAAAACCTTCAATTAATCTGCATGATTGGTTTTAAAAGCCTTCTCTTTGAGTATGATTCTGTACATTTAAGAAGAAAAACCAGTGAGTAATTCTCTCTATGTTTTCTAAGTCAGTACCAGATTGTGTTCCACGAACCATATCTTCTATTATAAGGGTTAGACACAGTCCAGGAGAGGATGTTTGTCCTTGGTGGTATTTCTTGCTCTTGACAGCTGCTTTTCTGATGGAGGAAGTGTCCATGATGAGTGTGTTTTTCATCCTGCTCAGGACAGAGCAAAGGTGTCATGCTGCACAGCCTCTGCCTCTCATGTGATGGGAGGTCCATCCTCCAGGCCATAGTCTTGCCTTTCTCTGGCAGTATGAAGTGTTGGAGCACACTGGGTAATGCAGAAAGCTCAAAACACTCAGCTGCCATGAGAAAGTTGGAGACTCTATATTTGAACTCCTTCAGCAGATTCATCCAAGTAACTATTTGAAAACCAAACCAGGTTTAAAGGGAGAGGAAATAAATACCTAGCTTCCTTTTCATTAACTTCTTAGCAAGAATTGCCTTGCCCTTTCAGCCTTGCCACATACATTCACCAATTTCTGCTCTTTTTCCTAGTTAATTACTACAAATGTCATACGGTTGCTTTCTCATCAAATTAATGAAGTTTTCTTACTCTATTCCAGACTCTCACATCCATGGAAGCTGTGGAACATGTTGAAGGGGTTTTTGACATCCAGGTGACCACACAATGCTGGTAAGAAAAACAATCTCTTTTGAATTATCCTAAAGTAAAAACGTGTGATCCCTATGAAAACAGTTTCATTGGTAATCCTTACCTCTTCTGATGAAGGCTACTTTAAGCTATCTGTCTCTCCAGTCTGCCTGGCAAGAGCATCTTGAAAAAACAGAGGTAACGTAGAATTACTTAGCTCCTTCATCCTAATTTGTATTCTGAGGAATATTATTTTTAATGCTAAATAATGTTATAAAGTAGGAATTTTTCATTCTATAGGCCTCGCATTTCAAGCAGGGCATCTCCTGACAAGCTCTTGGCTTTCTAAGTGCTAAAGATGTTTTAAGAAGGCAAGATCTGGAGATTACAGCCCTGGCTTCTCTCCTGTTTGCACAGCAGCTGGACGAGACCTTCCCTCTTCAAAACAGTTTTCTATTTAAATATGCTAAAATGCTTCAGAGGTTTCTCAGCCCTGATATTCTCAGGGATGGGAAGATGAATAATGGATGTTAGTTGGAACTAGATGATCTTAAGGTCCTTTCCAACCATAACTGTTCTATGATTCTATGTCCTTTACTAGGAATGTTTTTTAGGAGATTTAAGCTGCAGTCTGACTTTTGGAGAAGAGCTTGATTTGTGTGAGGAGGAGGAGTCGGGTGATACTGCTGTCAATTTTACAGCTGTTGCTAAAAAAGCTGATTAATAGCAGATGAACTATGCTTTTAACTTTTCTGCAGGTTGCATGTTAAGGATTAATTATTTAAACTGTTGAAACTATTTAGGCATTTAGTAATTTGTCAAAAGAAAATTCATCTCTGGAATCAGTTGTTTCTGCTTCTTTTATGCTTTTTAAAGTGCAAGTTTAATGCTGTTGCATCCAAAAAGTCCCCTAGCCTGGGCTACTTGGTATTTGATATTATAGATGCATTTCATATTTATAAATGTGTGTGGGTTTTCTTTCTTTATGAGAACAAAGTTATGGTCTGGCTGATAAACTTCTGCTGTAGTTGAGGTGAATTCCTAATGTTATTACAAATATGGAAGAACAGTTGATTAAGAATGATGCTCCCCCATAAGGCTGCAGGTTCAATCAGTGCTACAAGAGGAAACTCTCCTTAATAGGTCAAGCTTTTCTTTTAGGTAAAGAAATGGGTTTGCATAGTCAAGAGTGCAGGATTTAAAAATAATGACCTAATCTTGCAGATTGTTACTGAAGAAACACTACTAAAAACTGGTAAATTTAACAGACTCTGAAAAGCAACTAGAAAGATGTTCTGAACCCAATGCTACTGTACACATCTGCTGCAAGAACTGGACTGAAAAAGCTCCTGCCTGTTGAAAAACCTGCCTTAGCCGTGACTAATTTTTAACCAGAATGAGGTATATAACTAAAGCATGTCTTCTCTCCTTATTCCTTCAGTTAGATTTTTCTCATTTCTGGTTAATTTAGAACTTGGATCTAGAAGTGCATGAAAATCTGCAACTGAATTAAGAAATGGTTTATATGGAAAACTTGATTCTTTTGGGCCTGACTACACAAGTACAAATCAGAAATAATTCTGTGGAAATCCATGAGGCTGTAGTAATGTAATCTCAGTATAAGCAGGAAAAGTAGATCATTTTTCCTACTTCTCACTGAAAAATAGTTTTTACTTTAAGTATATACTTATTCCACAGAACTGCTCTTTATCAAGCCAACTTAACCATCAGACATTTGGTGTAAAGGCGAATTTTATGTTTTTCAAAACTAATAAGATTTTTGTTTTTTCAACAGCAATGAGTATTTTACCCAAAGCCATATTATTAAAGTCAATAATTCATATTTTTACCTTATTATTGTAACTTGGCTTCATTTTTATCACTTTGTAAGCAGAGGCAGGGTTCAGCCATCTATACTGCTTAACCTCGTTAGTGATCGTATGGTATTCCTTTAGCACTAAAGTGGCTAATGTGAAGTATTCATTATAGCATGTTTCAGTGCATGTGTCACTTACATTTAAATCTAAAGCACACCTAAATGAAAACTTAACTACATGGGTTTATTCTTGTTCTTTCTTAAATTGTACTCCATTCCAAAACTTAGCCTCATGTGTTGAAACCTGCACAAGCACGTTGAGGATAATGAAGAACCACTTGACCGGCTCAAGAAGTTGGGACTAAGTCACCACTGGAAGCTCCCAGGTACATTCCCATGACACCACCAAGTACCAGGAATGAAGCCTCTGGTTATCAGGTGACAAAACAGCATCACTTCCCTGTGACACAGCTTGTCTGGAGCCCCCATGGTACTGCAGCAGGAGGATCTGATCGTTATACAGGAAACCTGTCTGCCTAAACCAACACTATATGGTAAGGAGGAGTGCTCAAAAGGCAAGGTGAGATTGGATGTTGTATGTTCTATTCAAGATACTATTTGTGCCAGGGAAAGTCCAGACTGGCTATTGGGAAAAATGTCTTACATCTTCTCTGTAAGGGTGGTTAGACATTGGAACAGCTTGTCCAGGGCAGTGGTGAAGCCACCATCCCTGGAAGCGTTCAGAAACCATGGAGATGAAACCCTTAGTGACATGGTCCAGTGTTGGATTTAGCAATGCTGGGGAAACGGTTGTACTTTGTGATCCTAAAGATCCTTTCCAACCTACTTGATTCTGTGATTCTGTTCTATGAAAGTTGACTGCAGGTAACCACAGAATACAAATACCTCCAGTGCCACAAGTTCAATGTCTGTTTGTTTCTTAAAACACCCAAATCCCTATCTTTTATTTAATCACTACCTTGGCTCTAAAGTCACTTATCCCCAAATGCTTTTAGATCCAGCCTAAATGCATTTGTTAGGTGGAAGTAAATCGTAAATTGCATCTCTCTCTCATTTCACAAGAGCAGGGGCACACACAATGATTTAGAGCTCTGAGTCACTGGAGTAGGTAACACCCTTGGTTACCTCTGCAGGTCATGCTGTATATGTGCAGTTGATCCTGACATTCTCTGAGCTGACGGAGGGAAAGTTTTTTGCCAGTTATCAGTGATCACTGAATCTCAGTTTTCATCCCAGCAGCAGATGTACTCAGTATTAAAGCCAGTCAAGAACAGTGAGATGATTCTGTGCTCTCATTTCTAAAGGTAAACTTAGAATACAACTGTGAAATGCACACTGCAATTGATTTTCTTTTTAGGGGTTGTTTTCATAACAGTTTAACCAAACACAGAAGCAACATTTCTGATTGCAGAAATGCAGGGTAAGTTCCTTGTCCTTGAACTTTTAATAGACCAAAAATCAATGGCAGTTGCTTTTACTTAGTATCTTCCCATATCTTTAGTGTCATCTTGTATTAGTTCACATCAGAATCTAATTCCTGTACATACTCTGTGGCTTGCTTGTCAAAATTAGAATCATAAACCTTTATTTCTCCTCTGCTTCATGGCTAAATAATCATGAGCATATATAAATTTCTAGTTTTGCAGACATATTAGTTTGAGCTGAGAACTCTGCTCTCTCCAGGTGTGTATATATA
>JASSUY010039352.1:7777-32840 GCA_032466535.1 Forpus xanthops | reverse complement strand
TGGCATGGTTAAACTTCATGAGGTTGGCATCAGCCCACCTCACAAGCATGTCAAGGTCCTTCTGGATGGCATTCCTTAACTTTCTTCTGATGCTACTCCCCTCAAAGAAACTATTTAACTCTCATACTGAAGATCCTGGAAATTTCCAGAGACACCCATACTCCATTCTCAGCAAACCCTTTTCTTCATTAAATAGTGGTCTTATTTCTGGGCAGGCTGCTTTCCTTTCCTCGTCAGCTAATTCAATGGAAACCTGCTCTTAAATGTTCATCTTACATTTATTCTCTACATAGAAGACCATCCTCCAGTATCATATCCAATTTTGTCATTGTTTTTCCTCTTGCTAACATGACATACAATCAGCCATGAGTCAGAGTCCATATGTTCACATTGTGGCTGAGGGAGAGGAAAACCAACTGTTGCTTATTTTCATCTGTTACCAGGTTGATTAACTTCCAGTCACAATGATATAATGATATCACTGACCCCAGAAAAAGAGGGAAAAATAGCAACATAAAAGCACATTTACATTTCAGAAATACAGTCATGCCAAAACATTGGGCTTGAATACACTGCAGACAATCAGTAGATACTTGCAGCATAGACAACTCATGCTTTGGGCTGCTGCTCTTTCTAGCAGGACTAGCCCATTCAAACTACTTCCGCAGGTTATCCTGCCCCTGTCTATCACATGTTTTTCAATGCATATATGTTGTTTTTTTTTCCAAATATAGAGTTTTTCAAAGGCAGACAGAAAAGCAAAATACAATCAAATTCTCTATTGGCATATTTTGTTCTCCCAGTGTTTTGTTCTCAGTGTCCATGTTACACTTGAACTAGAAGTGACCTGTCACTTCTAATGCTAGAAACATTTGAAAAATCGATGAGAAAGACATTCATTCTTCTATCTGCAGCTGTCTGGCTCCCATTTAGGTGCAAAAGTACTGCTGGTACTAAGTACCAGAAGTTCTGTCTATTGTTACATTAATGACTGTGTGATCTCTTCTTCTGTGGTCAAATAGTGTTCCTCTGTCTCAGACTTTGATTATTGCGCTGTAATTTTCCCATAGGTGTCACTCATCTGACAGCATGCATTCAAATTCCACTTCATTTATTTCTGAATGAAAAATAACCCAACAAAAATCTCGATTCACACATAAAATTTTCATGTCACAATCTCAGCAAAAGTAACTGTGTCCTTAAAAGTTCACCTCACTGCCTCACCCCTGGGGGTTGTATATACCAGTTTAGATGGTATACACTGTTTTCAGCCACCATTGTGGATCAAACACAACTGCTGGTTTGATTTCTAAGCACTGTCACTGTGTACTGTATGAATATATATCAGCAATGTAAATTGTCTGAAAAGCTGGTATATCTGATCTCACTCCATAAAAGGTTTGGGTTTTTTTATTAAGGGAACAATAGAAAATTTAAATGTCTAGAAAGCTTTCTTGAGAGCTGTCAGGTAATCACTGTACTCATGCGGAAGCTAGTGCACAGTCTTCCTTGTGTGAAAATCATTCCTTTCAAATCTGTCTTACCTACGTAGCTCAGTATGGAAACATACATAGCTGCTTGGAACCAATACGGCAGTCACAAGCAATGAGATCCAACTCCACTGGTGATATCCAGACCCCACTGGGATTTCAGTCAGGTCTGTGATGGACCAGGTGTACCAATAGTTTAGACCACACCTGACTTTTCAGGAGAGTATGTTTGGTCTTCTCCATCTAAATCTAAAGGGAGGTTGGAACTATATTATCTTTAAGGTCCCTTCCAACCCTAGCCATTCTATTCTATGATTCTAAATCATGTGCAGGTATCAGCTTCACTTTTAGGAACCACAGCTTGATCTGGGCACTTGGATAGGATAGGCAGAACTACCACTTCCTGCAGACGCCAACAGAGGACAACACATGCAGTACTCAGCACTTCCAGGACAAAACTGTTTTGGTTTGTCAGCCTGTCATCAGCACAGTAGCTCCAAAAATTGCCTTTCTCATGGCTAGCAGATCTGTCCAAATATGAAAACGCTGGCCCTGCTTACACTTGTAAAACCTCTATAGTATTGCCTCAGTGCAGTCCGGGATCCTTTAATCACTGTCTTGTGAGTGTCAGTGATTGCTGATATATATTCAAATTCTGTCCATGCGGCCATTCATTTCACTGATGCAAATAATCCTGTGTGGCCTGACCCATTGCCCCAAAACCTCTGGCTCAAGCCCGTAAATGCTGCAGTTCACTGAGCTATGCTTCTCTCTTGTCTAACACCCACAAATACAAAGCAGGAGCATGCTACAGCTCTGCTGAAACATTAAAACTACTATTAAACAGTATTGACACAATTAGAGCCCAGCAGGGTTTCATTCTTTACCAACTGCTATGAATAACAGATACCTTTAATTCACATCTCTGGTTCCTAACCAGTTCCTTATCCATCTTAATAATGTATTACCTCACCCATATTTAGAGAACTTTTACAATAATCTATCAAGGGAAACTTTGTCAAATAGTTTTCTACAAATCCAGACATACTAGGTCTATTAATTTAATTTAATAGCTGCTCCACATTGTAAAAGCAACCACTTCCTTCTGTAATGGTGAGGGAAAAAAAGCTTCAAATCATTAGATTAGCCTCATTCTGCTCAGATTATACGATGTAACTGCTTCAAAGAACATTTTTTTAATAAAAGCTGCCAGTATGCACTTGCACAAAAATAGTGCTTTGGTGGTTGGTGTCCTTACCTCCCACATTCCCATTGAAGCTGCATGTCCATCACCTTAAATAGCTCCTTAATGCCAAAAAGAAAAAAAACGGTGAAGAAAAATCCCACTGTCTCCCTCTTCTTTTCTGGGACAAACTGAGAGATCAAACTGAGGGAGGTCACGGATCTCACTCAGTCTTGTGTTTTATTACAGAATAATGTTTTGCAAATCTCTGCAGCTGCAGAGGGAAGTTTTTACATGTTACTGTATGTTTTCAAAACTCAGAATACAATTAATTTAACTCTAAATTCATTATATTTCTTAAAACACATGCATATGGAAACTGGACTCATTTAGTCAGCTGAGCAGTGATATTTTTCATCAAACAAGAGCAACAGTTGAGATGGTTTGTTTCAAGAGGACAACTCACCTATCCTTGAAGGACAGATGAGTAATCAGCTATCAGTATCAGTAATCAGCTGAAGATTTGGTTGGTGTTGATTAAAAGGATAGTATCTTGCATTTTTATATACAAAGCTATTTATCTTGTGAATCTGGAGTTAGCAGACTCTGTACTGCCAGCATCTGAGAACTGAAAATAACATCAAGCCTTGTAATACTGTTAAGTAGGCTTGATACATACCACACTGAAAAATATCTTAATTCTTGTTCTCTGATTAAAGTGAGAAGGCTCAGGGACAGAGCAGTTTTTCTTTCATCTTGAAAAGCCTGCCATACCCTTTTTGTATTACATACTTGGAATTGTTGACTACTACTGCTAATTCAGATTTTAAAGGGGAGTTTTTGCCCTGAAGAAGTTGGTACACTGATTAAAATTTCAAAGAGATCAGAGCAAATACTGTTTTCCTCTTTAGGTTGTGTGATTTGTTATATTACTTATACAGAACTTGTTAAGCATTACTTGCTTAAGCAGCTTTCTGAAGTTGGATTCTGCTCTGAATCATTTCCTGCACAAGACAAACTTGAGACACTAAATAAACAGAAAACCTAGAATGACCAGGTTGGTAAAACACCTAACTAAATTAGGTGCTCAGTAAAGTAACTTTCTCTCTGAAGTATTCAGCCTGGGCATAAAGTGATGTTGCCTGAAGTTGAACCCTTGAAGGAAAAAAGAAGTGCTTTCAGACATTAGTGCTGCATCAAAGTATAAAGTAGCTAAAGAAAAAGTAGTTGCTTGGTTCAAAAGTACAAAAAATAATTTTTTAGAGAAAATAAGAAACAAATGAGGAATGGACAGGGGCCACAACAAAGCTAATTGTTTATTACAGTTTGATCCATAGCAGAAGAGTCACAAAGTGTAGAGATGATTTTCCCTCAAGTCTTCCTCTAAAACAAAAAACACCCACTTTTCGAAAGATCAGAAAAGCTTATTTTAGCCTTAAAATCCAAAGATTCCAGGAAATCCTGTGTTTGTTCAGCTCTGTGGTTCAGCTATTTCACTAGTAGTATCTTTTATAGCAGGCAATACTTGATGCTTCAGAAGGAGCATAAAGTAAATGACTTGCCCAGAGGGATTATTTTTTTTCTTAACAGCCATAATTAGTGGGTTAGGTTATGTTGGAAGGCTTCGTGTTTACAGCCTATAGAAATAGTTTATCTTTTCCTTCATTCCGTTATAGCTCTATGCTTCTTCTGGGATCAGAATCAATACAATAACAAAGTAGTAAGACAGCCTGCAACTAGGCTGGCTAGATAAAGTTTAAGTACTAATAAATTAAGTAAAAACTCTTCAGATTTCCAGATGAATTCATTGACAGAAAAGCACTGGAGAAGAACAAGCTCACATTTGGTCTGAAATACGTAAGTCTGCATTCTTCTTACCATATCCACCCCTGTCCTACTCTGCATCACCGACATAACCAAGAAGGCAGCATGTCATCATTCCTTCTCTATTTGCAGCAGTAGAATCACACTCTTCTGAAGTGCTTTTAAAGCTGTATTTTTAGCAGATGCTCTTTCATTTTACAGTAACCCTATTAGGAGTGTATCAAGGGTGCCATGTTGCAAAACTCAGCTATTTTACTTAATACCAGAACCATGCCAACAACCGCCAGAGCTGCAGGAGGAGAGGCTTTTTCTGATCCTGAAAGCTGAGGATTGTTTTGAGAGAGCAAGATGAAAAGTTAAGGAAAACACTGTGACTACTTTTATTTCTCCTTTTTCTCTTCTTAATGCTCTTGGAGTTACATGGCATCTTTCTGTCCTCCCTGCCCTCGTCTTTTTTTTTTTTTTTAAGTTAATAATGAGCAAATGAAGGCAAAGAAACTCTGCTTTTTGGAGTAGATTTCCAGAGGCATGAGAACAGAACTAAATTCATCTCTTACGAAGAGGCTGTCCTCCTAATCAGCTGCCACCAGTTTGCACCATACTGTGATAGTTAAGACTTACTATCCATCCATACCTCTCTCCCTTTTTCCCTCCCCATGGATGCAAGATTTCAAATGTCCCCTACTTAAGTCTCCTTCTGTACAGATAAGCCTGCAGAATGCAGTCCTACATTTTAGCATATAGATCCATTGTCACTGCAGAAAAGTACATGAGGAAGCCATAAGGAATTTCAGATATTAAGCAAAAACAATACAAGAAAAGGTTCAGACTTAATTGCCACAACTCAGAATGTGGAAAAACTTACTTTCTACTAATTAGACACCTCATCTATCAAGTCTGAAAGGGAAAAAAGGAAACAATGAGAAAAGCAAACACAAACTATTACAGTATGAGTCTGTGGTTTTGGGAAGAAAAAACCTTATCCTGGAACTCATGGATTCCTGTAAACATAAAAATGTTTTGCATTGCTTTCTGAACAAAGAAGAACCAGAATCACTGCTAAGAAAGTGGAACACTGATACAAAAAGGAGGAAATTTCAACTTTGCTCCAAAAGGAACTTAAGCACTTCTGAGGTAAAAGCACTGATCAAACAAATGGTCTGACCTTGCATGGCAGAAGTTTTGTGAAGTAAAATCCTTTTAAGCTTCTTGACTAAGCCTGTCAATTTGCTATCCTGCTCTTCCTGTGTTTTTTGGATACGCACTTCCTTGTAAAAAAGTAGGGTCAGACAAAAGAACAATGTGATTCATAATCTAGGAATACTTTAATGGCAACATGTATTTTTCTAGCACACAGTAATCCACTTCACATCCTGTCAAAAATGGAAGAAAGGTAACTTCTCTGTGTTTAGTCCACCTCATTCTGAAACTATAAAATCTTTGGGGGCTTCAGCACTTAAACTTGGCACAAGGAGCAATTCATTTATTCAGGTCCTTCTCTGGTGTGCCTCTGAAAAGAGAACAAACTATTTATTTCTAAGGCAGGCCATGCAGATATTTAAAGTTCTGTTTGGATTAAGATTTTGCAACATGAATATGAAATTAATTTGATTTTTTCTCTTTTGGTAGCCTAGTCCTGAATAACATCGATGAGTAGCAGCTAATTTAGGAATTTGCACTGTAGCACTTAATGGAAAGATAAAGGAAAGATACCAGCACAGCCAAGATGCATTCTGCACTGATTTACATGCCACAGAGTTTTGCACTGATGCAGCAAGAAAGCTTGCTGTTGGTTTCAGACTGGTTAATGGAAAACAATTATTGAGATTACAGTTCCAGTAGAGGTCTCACCCCCAAATGAAGTTCTATTGTGCTAAGCATTGGGATACAGTAAGAAGTTTCTGTTCTGAAAACTTGCTGCAACATGTAGGTGAAGTGAATTACTACAAATCATGTAGCACAGCTTGTGCAGGCTCTTCTCTAAAATCACAGTTCAGTGTCTCATCCAGGAGGCTACTCAGGCTGGTGCAGAGGTTTGGGATTGTTGGAGGCTTTTAGCTCCTTTAATTTCTCAGGATTTTTCCAAAGGCTGAGCTTGTGCTTATTAGAAGTTGAAAAGAAGGGTGTTCATGTGAGCTGAACGATGAACTGGTTGATCAGTGTACCACAGCAAAGATTCATTCCTATGTGAGAACAAGTTACCCATACAGATCCAATTATGTAAGTCATGGTTATTAAACAGCTACTGAGTTTGAATGTATAAGTGCGTGGTACCGGAATAAACCACTCCATCATTTCCTTTTCAGCACCTTCAGCAACACTTGGCTGTCACTGCAGCTTATAAATATTGAGGAAGTAGTACTAGTTAGAAGTATATTTGCTGTTGTAATTTCCAGATTAAAAAACAACAACAAAAAAAAATTAAAAAACAAAAAGCAAACACATAAAATTCTGCAGCAACAGAAATTATTTTTTGACACTATATGTTCTGTAATAGGGAAGAATATTATCAGATATGACAGAAAGGAGCAAAATTTAAGTTTACGAGTTTGGATCAAATGTCATGAAATAAAATAAAATTGAAATCAACAAATAATTTAGTGCATGCCCATACTGTCATTTTAGTCTGTTCTGCTGGAGCCCTCCCCATGAGCAGTACAAATGCGAACTACATCTCTGTTAACCCCCTTTAGTATCAGCGCTTTGATTTGACATAGCTAACTAATGTGGCATAAATAGCTATAACTGTGCAGAGATTTCACTAAAAGACAATGCAAACATATCTTTAGATAATGATTTCAGGATAATAAATCGTCTAAAGCATCGAAAAAAAAAAAAACAATTGTTTATTTTAATGGAGAATAACCTATGAGAAAACTCTCTCTGAAATGAAACAAGAGCTCTATGAAAATAGAAAAGGAGCTGATGGAAAATGTCCTGTATTCCTAATGCCGTGTCCTTAGCTGGTATGAACAGCCTTATGCTGAAGCTGGACTCTGACAACACTGAGCTACAGAAAAAAACTGCCCTGTTGTAACACTGAGCATAACTTTCAGGGGCATTCCTGCCTGATTTACCTTCATCCCCAAAACAGACCTCAAAGGCTTTTAATACAAGGATATTGAGATGCAATTTACAAGATATTATACATGGCTGGGGTAAGGGGGACAGCAAATATAGTCAGAGTCAATATGCCAGTGTAATTGTCTAAAGCACACACTGACATTCAACATGAGGGTCAGATCCCCAAAAGGACATAGACATTTATATTCTTCCTACTGCAAATGCCTAAGAACAAAAGTGATTGAAAGGGCTGTGAAGGGCAAGAATTTGAAAAGCCCCAGGCATCCATGTTTTCCTACAATTAAGTTACATATTGGTCAAACTTCTGGTGCTGATCAGTCACAGCTATGCTGTGTCTTTGGTTGAGCTATGGTCAGTTTTCCTTCTCCACCTTATGAGATTTGCACTTAGGGTACCAGCCATTTACATGTCTGAAGGCAACTAGGGACAGTCCACTGTGTAGGAAAAGACACAAAAAATAGGCAAGAGTTTGATTAGTGCAGTGTTTTACAAGAATGGTAGTGGTCCTAAAGGTTCTGATAGTGGGCATCCTTTGATATGCCACCCATTTGGTGGAATAAAATGTTGCAGTTCTTTACACAGGCATCCCTTCATGTTAAGTCTGTCATTAATCCAACATGATTCAAAGCTGGGAAAAGAAATTCTGCTTCTCTGTCATGTTTGCTTAAACGCTCTATTGTCAGCATTTAAGTGTTTAATAGTTCTTTCTCTATTTGTCTCCGTGAACTGTCCTTCTAAACAGTCACGTGGCAGTTATTAAAGTTACAATAGGGAATACTGCACCCTGGCACCACAGACATAAAACACAATGCAAGTTCAACATTCTTTACAGAGAAAATCAATAGATCTTCTAACAAAAGAAAACCTTCAGCAGTTTCTTATCCAACTCACAAACCCCTTTGGTTCAGCAGGTACAAGATGAATGACAGATAGCATTGAGTTAATTTCGAGAAAATAGCACCAAAGCAAAATCCCCAGAAGGCCTATTATTCCTGTAACCACTGAATTTACACATCCATCTGTCATTATATATGGGGCTGTGACCTATTATATGGTTTGGAGAGTTATTCTACTGATTAAATAGTACATCAATGAAGCCAACTAATACATCATTATCAAAGCTTAACTTTGTAAGTATGTTAAAATATTGGTGTTAATACATTCTAAATTAATGAATATTTTATTAGGAGAGTGGCTTATAAATGTACTTATTTCCTGAGCAATCCACACTTCCTTTTTTCCTTTCTTTCCTTTAGGTTCTTTATTGCTCCAGTATTAAAAAGGATGTACCCCTTCCCAAGTCCATGGTGAATCACTGCACTGCCACCTTATACTTACTGTACATGTAAGAAGAGTTCATTTAAAACTTTGTTCAGACTTGATTACTTTTGCACTTACACATACTCATATATGTGAAAGCTCTGATATTGGCAAAAAGTACAATCAAGTGGTTATTAAGAGATCATAGTAAGTCAGTCTCACTGACAATGTGTTTAAATACTTAAGAGAATCCCAGAACACAAAATTTACTCATGAAGAGTTGCAGCCAATTAATACCATCATTGCTGGTGTCTTCTGATAACTTTCTCTTCTTTTTCATTTACATATTTCTTCCACTCTGATAGCAGACTGCAGAAACAACTTATTGTAGCATCATAGAGGAAGGCTTTGTTTTCCTATGAAACATCTTTAATCCATGTATAAAGGTGAAGTAAAGCTGATGCTGATGATGTTGATTTCAGTGAGGTACATATAAATTATTAGATGACTACTCTCAACTAGATGTTAAATGTGAATCTAGCCAGTGAGACTGAACTCAGCAAGAACAGCAGTACCATGAAGATAAAGATGCCAAGGAAAGTTCTCACTTTTCACTGAATAGCAGAGAACTATGGTTAATATAGCAAGAAGTCGTGAAGTAAAACAGATGGAAGAAACATTCTGAGTGTTAGAGAGGAAGCCAGAGCAGGAAGTAGTAAAGGGTGATGACTTGTTTTGCATGAGCAGTCAGCATTCTGGTCAGATATCTGGGTTAGATTTTATAAATATTCATTTTCCAATCACATCTTTTTTACTCTTTAGCCAATAATGTGATTATGGTCTTGTCTTAGTCCTTGTGCAGAGAAGGGGGCTGGCAAAAGGATGGAATCATCAGAGGTTTATCATTCACTGAGCTCCATCCCAATATTCCAAATTTAATTCAAAATGATTTATCCATGACCACTACAAAAGCCCTTTCAGATAATATCCGGATATAATGGCATCAAAAATCAAGAACAGAAATACAGGTTTGAACTGAAACCCACTCTGCTGCTAGGACCTGATAAAGCACTTTTTAAAAGGTTTTTCTATATGTGAATGGAGAAAAATTCTTGTATTTGATTCACTAGAGGTGCATCATTTAAATCTGTTGATTTAAGAATGTGAGGAACCCCAGAAATGGGGGTCCTCGGCCTGTCCAGTAGCTTATACAGTCCTGCTGATTCAAGGACTTAGGGATTTCTTCTATTTCCCCAAAATAACTGAGAATTTCTCTCCTGATTTGTATCAGCATGTGAACAGACTAGCAATGAGGAGATACAGTCACTTGGAGGGAGCACCTTCCTGAGGAGAGACTGTTTGGCCAGCCTTTCAAAGACCTTGGTTATCTTTTATTTTGATGCCTTTGTACCATACCAAGTGCCAACTACTGCAGCAGTAGAAATGGCAAAGAAAAATTACAGTCTTAGTGCTGTATGTTTGGCAGAGCTAATGTGCCTAAGGAATCTTTCAGGCAGTAAGACTACAGCATCTGGGGGTTTAGAGAGAAGCATGTTGAAGTATAGGTAGGACAGGGATCTGACACTGAGCTCCTTCACTCTGTTGTAATGCTACTACATTAGGATGAGTTACTGGAGGACACATCATCAGGTTCTCCAGGTGGGCTGATAAATGTTTCAGTGGGCAGCAACCACAAACCCCAACTGCTGACTCCCATGTGGAAATAAGGATAATGGGTTCCCTGCCTAACAGTTCCCTCGTACCCACAGTAATGAACTGGCAGACAATCAGTGCTAATTTGGCAGAGTTGAGTGCTTGTGGACCTGAAAAAAAAGCCTTCATCTGCTTTTCCAAAATGCAAAAAAATGTAAATCATGCTATCCTGTTTCAGAGTCTATTAGAAGGTAGCAGTGATGTATAGTTCAACCTAGCACCTTTCACAATGACTAATACGCAGCTTTCCTGGCATTCACCAGGATGACTCGTGATAATGATAATGATGAATACCCATGCAAAATAGCCGAGGTTTTCTGAAAATGCTTCTCTTTTACTCATTAAATACACAGGCTTCAGCAGCAAGATAATGTGTCAGAAGCTATTTCTGAAGAACACAAACTAGTACTTCATTTAAGCAACCCAGGATAATTTTAAAATGACTGAATGTGCCTGGGGATTACAAATGTAAAGCCAAAGGAAGTTCTCCCCTCCTTTAAAGACTTTACATTAGCCAAGAAAACATTAAGATGACTCTTGCTGCAGTCACATATGGATTTTATACTCATAGCATTTTGTGATGGTGATACGTTCTTTGGAATATTAGTATCCCTAGTATGAAGAACTGCAGCTGATGTGCTAACTGCATACAAAGAGAACCGTTAACCTGGAGATGTAAGAAATAAAGTAACTCATTCACTGTGTAATCCTGACATAAACCAAAATAGACACAAAATAATAATACACAATCAAATCCAGTACATGGCTACGTGAAACAGCAAGTGTATGCGACTCACTCTAAATGAAGTTAATGTGTAGGCTGCTTCCTTCATTGAATCAGATGGCAGATAGTTAACTTGAGGCATGACGTGTCTCAAATGTATTCCAGCTTGAAATACAATGAAATGCGTAACTGGCATTTGCCCAAGAAGTGCCTTTATTAAATGGACAATCAGAAGAAGCAAGAGGTATAAAGCAAGCATAACAACTAGCAATGCTTAGGTGATGCTTTTTTCTCCTAGGAAACTGTAAGAAGTTTGGACAACAAATGAATAAGCAGAATAAAGAATGGAAGCCAATGTCAAGTATCACAGTAAAGGGGGAAGGATGGGGAAAGGAAGGAGAAAAAAAGATAAAATCAATTAAAAAAACTGAAATACTACATCAATAATTGTGAAGAATAATCTTTTATCTAAAAGAAATTTACTATAACTAGCCATTCATCTTTATATTGCTAACACATACTTCTGCTTCTGTCTTAGAATATTCTTTAATATTTAGGAAGTGCCACTGTCATTTTCCCCTTCTGCCTTTCCGGTTGCATCCTTTAGACTGACTGCTTGTTGCTAATGTCAGTGTCCTCAGGGAGAGGAATAATTTCCCTGCCCCCTTCCATTTCAGTCTGAGGATGATGAGCGTGAAGAGAGATGGCAGTTTGAGGGAATCTGCAGCATAGAAACATGTCCAGGACAGAAAATGAAGAAAGACTGCTCAGTAATCAGGTATTTTATTTTTTTCTGCCATTCTGGCAGGGAAATGTACTGGTGCTTACATTTACTCCTAAATGGGAAACAAAAGAGCTATCACACCTTCTTTTAATTGTTTCAGATAGAAAAAGAATAAAAAAGAAATGTTGTGATATTCTTGGAATTAAAAATACTGCATCTACAGTGCATAATAAATTAAGCATATTTTAATTTGAAGTATTGCACTAGGAAGTAAAATTTCTCCAACTCCATCTCCCTTTCATCAGCCATTGTAAGTGCATTAATAAAAACAGGCTTATCAAATAATCTGACAAAGTCTAGAGATAATAACAAAGTATAATCTGCCTTTACAATTATATGGATATGCCTGCACAGCCCCCCTGGACTGCAGCCTGCTAGCTAGACTATGAAGAGTTTTGAGAAGGAAAATAGATATTTTTTTGGAAATGTTCCTGATAGTAAATGAAAGGGAACTCTCTGCACATACAGCAACAATGCCCTCATCTACCATCCAAATATGTTTACCAGGTGACCAAAAGTAACTTGCTATTCTGGGAGGAGAAGCTTTATCCTGCTATGCTCAAGGCTGCTTTAATGACACTAAAAATACAGACCTCGTGACTACAGGCTAGGCTAACAGAATTGGGCCCCCACTACATTGTGCCATAAACTTAATATGAGATATGATGTCAAAGCTGGAAAACCATTGTGTTTCTTAAAGTGGACAGGAAATGTGATTTAAACTGCCTGGATTGGAGTCCTATAATCAGTCATCCAAAATAAAATTCATTATTTAAGACTTACTCAGAAGCAGACAAGCTGAAAACCTATTTTTATTCAATAAAAAAGTTTATAGGCTCTCATAAACATGTAAATTGCTTCTTCATACACATTCTGCACACTGATTTCTTTTGTTTCATATGTAAGACTTTTCTGTTGTGCTTTGTGATCATGCTCAGCAGTTTCTATTTGCAAATATGCCACACTGGGTTTTACTTTGTCAGAAACAGCACTGATCTAACCTTGCCCATTGGATGATGAGCAGGAAGAAGAAGACTGCAAATGATGTTGCAAAGACAGGAGATAAAATACACAGCCTAGCAGAAGATAAATGTATAATCCAGAAATGACTGGAATAATGACAGCATTATATAGATGTTTATGTTTTTAAACATTGTTTCCTGTTATTTTAAAGGATTACAGGCAAGCACAAATAAATGCTTTTTTCATGCTATCCTACTAAAGTGAACAACAAATGGTCTTTAACTGCTCTTGTCTTTTTGCTTCCAGTCAGTAATCAGGCCTCATCTCTGAAACTTTTTCTCTTGACAAAGTTCCAGTTGTCCTTCTACCCTTTGTAAAAATGTGGAGACCCTAGAACTATGATCACATCTTGGATATCACTCTCAGATTTGCTCATGTCCTGGTTGGAGTCACTGATTTGTCCTGAGTTGAACCAAACTCTACTGAATTCGGAAAGTTTTCTTTGAAAGATTTCAGGTGATAAGAGTTATTTGTGATGATGCTTTCCTAGTTCCTGATAATACGAAAGAAAAGGAGTTTTTTCCTCTACTCAAAGAATATGTATAGCACTGGAGCAGTTCACTCCTGGGAAATGATGTGCTGAGTTGTTTTGTTTTGTTGTTTCCAAGCAAATTTTGGGGCTCACAAAGTTGAAGTGAATTTCATATCTAAGACGAATTGTGTAATCTTGATTACATTTTAATGCTGAACAAGAATCACTGCCTCTCTGTGCTTATAAAAAATAGATGTCCCTAGAATGTGTCATACAATTGTTACCTTTTTCTCCTTTAAGACTGATTTAAAGACTTTTAAATACGAAATCAACTTTGAAGCTTTTCAAAGGAACAAAGGCATATAGTTCAAGAGTGTGTCAAAAAGACATTTAAATGTCAGATCAGCACTTCCTTTGTTGAGATACAAAGTAATGTCTGCCTCTTCACTGAAAAAGTATTTAAGTCTATTTCACGTGATCAAAACCAGTTCTCTAGTAATGATGCCTTTAAGTGGCTCCAAGAAGATGTAGAATAGAAACTGAGATAGATTTGATGGGGAGAAATAGTAGGGAATAAAATCAGGAATTCTCTACCAGTCTGACATGAAGTCAACATGACCATGTTACATCTGTACTTGCACACAATATGAATTAAAGCAAGGCAAAATCAAATAAAGGACTTTTGTGAAACACCGCAGCTCAGAAATAATAGAAAGGATCAAATGCCACAAAGTTGGGGATAGAAAAGACTTTAACATAGCTGAGCCAATGTTGCCTCCACCCATTCATAATGAAAAGTAAATGCAGAGGGGGCCAGGGACTTCTGTGCCAGGAACCTGCAGACACAGATGATAAAGGATGGGGAAAGGAAAACAGTGCTACTGGAATGTAAAGACAGAAAACTTGAGTCTAAAGACTGTTAAGTGAAGGGTCTTGCAGAGAGAGTATTATGGAGTGACAATCTGATTTTATTTCTCCCAAATGAGGTATTGCCTCACTTACAGCCTCACTTACAGTTTCACTGTAAGTACCAGTTTGAGGTGAAGACCCTCCTCCTGATGCAGGCCTTCTCACCAGGAAAGACAATATGGGCATTAGCTCCCTCAAGCATTGCTCTGTCGCAGGACAGGTTGAGGAAGTGGTGGGTCACACACAAGGATAGTACTCCCGGGCAACAGCTTTCTTCATCAGTGCCATCAGCCATCCCTACCTCTTTCTGTCACATTTTTAAAAGCATACGTCACATGCTGGGAGGGACCTGCTTGGTGAGAAACTGGAACAGGCTGCCTAAGGAAGCTGTGGCTGCCACATCCCTGGCAGTGTTCAAGACCAGGTTGGATGGGGCTTGGAGCTACCTGGTCTAGTGGAAGGTGTCCCTGCCTGCGGCTGGGGGTTGGAACTGGGTGAACTTTAAGGTCCCTTCCAACCCAAATCATTCTGTGACTCTATGATTCCATGGAAGAGGTGAAGAATTTCTTCTCCATTCTTACAATGACCTTGTATGCATGTGTGAGTTCCATTTCCATGGCTGGCATGTCCTTGGCTGCTGCAGGACCACCCGGAAGGGCACTGACTCGTTCTGGATGAGATGCAGGTACTTGTCTGCTAAGAAGAAAATGGACTACATTCATTAGCTAATTTCTCCTATACAGAGCAGCTGTCAGCTAATTACCTTCCCTGAGTGGTTGCTTAAATTGAATTTGAAGTAGGAGTCTGCAGGTAAAAAAGTTTTATAGTCTATTCCAAATTTCACACTTTTCCCTGCACTGTTGGGGACGGGAGAGGATGGAAAGTTTCCATGGTTTTGTCTCCACAGATTGGTAGCTTTCATCCCAGAAATTCATACTTTAAAGTTGTTGATTATTTTTCAGACAATTGGTGTGGATTTTTATGATGTACTGAAGAGCTTAAAAACTGATCTTGCTGTGATGTACAAAGCTTTTAAATTAAGAGACAATCTGCATCATGTGCTCTGGGTTGACAATATATGTGTACCTTAACTGACAGGAAAGACTGTCCTTGCAGTCTAGTACACTTTATGCTGGCTCTGGCAAATACAGCAAGCAGACATTAAATGCTGCAGGCATTCAAAATACCCAAAGTGCAGTGTTATTTTTCACAAATATGCTTAGGTGACAGCTTGTTTAATACACACTGAATAATATGGGTCATGGTGTTTGCCAGCAAGTGAGAAGCTCCACCAGCAAACATTTTAATAGGTGCATTACTGCTTAGCATCCACACCATCGTAATATTTACATTTCCTTCTTATTTGGTGAATTACCAAGGGCTATACCGTGGCATTTAGCTTAGCCCTACATTAGGAGCTGTGCATAAAAACAGAAGTACCAAGAGAAACATCCCCGAATGGCACACAACAGAGAGCACAAAACAGTGTTTCTCTTCAAGAGTTGGAAGCTCTACCTTCTATTTACGGTGCCTGAATCCAAAAAGTGTTATTGGCACAGAGGGTATTAGCCTGATATCTTGCTTGTGACCCTATGAACCCCAGCTGCCTCCAACTAGGAGAAGCTCCTAATCTAAAGCTTCTGAATTCAATGTGCTAAGGAGGATCAGCCTCAGGTTTACCTGGGCATAGGTTTCTTACACGGTCACTGGGCTAAGTCATGACCATGACTAATGGGGGCTAGAGGAAGCATGGGCCTTCATGCCTTCCTTCTCTCCAGGTGTAACAAAAACATGACCTTACAGCCAAGGGTAACTTAAAGAACATGCATACACAAAACCTATTTAAGCAAAGCATCTCAATGTTAGGATTATGGAGTTCTGGTTCATCGTATTGAGAAACATATCCCCACAAATCTGCCTGTAGGTTCATCACCTTCTTATTCAATTGAAAATAACTTCACAATGACCAGTCCCCAATATTTTAAAGACTACAGAAAGAAGACATAAAACATTCTCTCCATGCATTTATATTCTGGGTGTGTTTATCTCATGCAGAGACATTCTTATACTAGCACCCATACAAGATGTTGCATCCACATTGCCAAGAGCAATGCTATGAGGAGATGCTCTCCCAGAGACAAAGCAGCACAGACACGTTAACAGTGTGCCCCACACACACTAATAAGACCTGTCACTTGCCAGCAGTAGCAAACACAGACTCTGCTTTGGGCTGACATAGCTATACTGCTCCTGAAGACACTTAGAGCAGTCTGCGGATCTCTCCAAGAACTCTGTTGCTCAATTCAGACATGACCACATACATGCCCATCAAAATGGTACAGTCAGGATGTACTCAAGAACCCAGGGGCATGGTGAGAGGAAAAAAAGAAAACCAGGTTATGCTATTTTGTAAGCATGGTTCTGACTGGCACCATGGTCACTCATTGCTTATCAAATACTTCAGATGATCTGCCTCCTTTATGTATTGTTTTCCATTTCCATTTTCTTCCATTCACTTCTGCCAATGTGACAGTATGGTTCATGTTCTCCCATGCCATTACTGGTTTTGAGTATGTGTTCAACAAAGAACCACAGGTCTGAATTTTCAGATTCAGTTCTCTGCAGTCAACCCAGCATCAGGATTTTGAATTTGGGTCATAGGCAGCTTTTTGAACCCAATTTGCTTCTGACCCAACATCCTTCTGAAGACAAGCAATGATTTTTTATTTGCAATGCAAATTAAAACCTGATTTACTGAGCCTTCCCCACCCTGTGACACAGCTCTGCACCACCACAACTGCCAGTCGGGAAACTGCCAAAGTGATTTTGGAACTCAGCATCCCAGCAATCAGCAGAGCTGAGGATAACCAGCACAAAGCTTGTATTTTTTCATGAGAAAGATGCTTCCTGTACATGTGTGCTCAGCTGAGTCCTACTGTTTGGACCTTGTTAAGTTTGACCCATTTAAGAAGAGGGCAACAGAGTTCCCATGCTATTTGTTCTGCAAAGTAAACCTCTAAATGGAAACTACCAGCACATCAAGTGTTGGACACTGTATGTCAAAGTAATAGATGACACAAATATAGTGGCATCTATTACTTCACAATGCCACATTACCATGGCAAGATCAGTTTTCTGGTGGTTATTTGCTCTTAGAAATATTGGGGGTGTGGATCTTAAATGAATCTCGTCCACTCACTGAGATAAAGTTGGGAATTGCACTGCATTCATCATTATCATTGTGACCATCCTGCTTAAGATCACCAGGGTTGTCAAAATACATTTCAAAGATTATCAAAAGGCCTTTTTCGATTTCTTTATACCCCTTTCTATTTTACCACTACTACCCATCTTTTATAATGCCAATTAACAGGTAGGGAACTGAGGCAAAGAAAGTGAAATGATCTGTCCCCCATCTAGCAGCTGCAGTGACAAAGGTAGAAGAGAATTAGGTCTTCTGGGTACCTGCTGGCCACCCTGTCCCAAATTCAAGTCAAGCCTGCTTGTGGAGTCATAAAGTCTCCTGTTTGCCCTCTAATCTCTTCATGGTGAAGTCAGGACTTCTGTCCAAATCAGCATTTTAATTCTGGAGGTCTGAAATATCTGTCCTGACAGGCAGATGGCAAGTAGTTGAAATATGTATTTCGAGGGCAAACTGAAACCAGAAATTGTGACAATCCACTGGCACTTAAAATGTCTTTGTTGCTTTATTTGGGGGGTCCTGTTGGTGCTTGGGGAGACTAAAGCTGCCTGAATGCTTCCCTTCTACTTGAGAAGCTGGTTTGACAGGAATTGACTTTAGGCAATTTTGTAGGCAGCTTAGCTCCTCTTTGTATCTTTTCTAGTCACATATGTGCACACCCTCTAGCTTGTACAGAGAGTCCTCCAACTTTACCAGTCTTCTTTTGACAACCTGCCCCCTGTACCTACACATACACCCTTCCATCTAAATGCCATGAGCTGTTCTTCCTAAGGATAATCATGTTGAATAGTGCCTTGCCTGCCCAGGTCACCTATCTCATCCTCCATCTACACTCATCTGAATCAAGATTTCAGCTTTCTTGTAACATACTATTTTTCAAAAGAATTATGGAAAGAATGCTAGATGCCCACCCAGGTCCTCTCTCACTCCCAAACCTCAGCAGGACAGGAAGAGAAAACAGGATGGAAAAGTTCATGGGTCAAGTGTCAGGCTTCACAAGCCTGTCCAATCTTGTCCCATTTCATGTTTCTTTCCATCTCTAGTCTTTTAAACATCAACACTTCCAGAAAATCTGTACTAGAAGTTAGGAGTATGCTCCTTTCATTGGTTTGTGAGGGAACTGTCAGGAGTAAGATCACAGGACAAAGGACTGACAGACATGAGGTCCTCCCATCCATACTTTCAGCTGGCTGGACACAAGCGCAAAACCTACATTAGCAAGGCGTCATCTTCATCCTGTGCCTTATCATAACTGCTCTCCCTCCTCTCCCCAAGAGGCCTAAGCACTTGCATGGTATCTAATTTCATTTCTGTCTGCATCACTAAAGGCAGTTAATCTTGAATAAAGTTAATGGAGATTTACATTAGTACTAGCAAGAACTGAATCAAGTAATATTGGCAGAAACAGGCCCAAAAGAAAGCCCAGAGGAATTAGTAAGTTCCTCTGATTATATGACAGAACTACTTCAAAAATTCAGTTCCTTCGACAGATTTCTTATACCAAGTATGTTATTACCATATATTATTTCCTATCTCTTTCTAGAAACTTTTCAATTTCTGGGTATAGCTTTCAAACATTAGACTGTTGAACTTGTAGGTTCCTGGAAGCTGACTGACACCAATGATGAAAGATAATAAATACTGTAATTATAATTCATAAATTAAATGCTACAGCTAGAAAATGCTAAAAAAAAAATCAATTTGCTCTTAATTAACTTTCAGAGGCAACAAATAGTTTATAAGAAAGTTTTAACAGAAACTGACTTGTAATTTTTTTGCTTCAGAAATAAATGATGAAAATCAATTATCTTTGCAGAAAAATGCAAGATTCATGTTTTTATCAATGATGATCTGATTACACCAAAGAAACAATTAGAAGTAGGATAACAGATATAAGCCCGAATTTTTATTAGTTTTTCTAGCATAGAAATGGAATGAACAGCAGCACTGTAGAACTTAATGTTTAACCATTCTGCTGTTCTGTCACAGAGTAGACATTCAGTTCAAAATGCAGGATATAAGGACTTACTTGCTTATTCTTATTTTTCCATCAGTGTTGGATAAATATCTTCTTGCAGCACCCTATCTACAAAAGGTGGTGAAATCGTTATAAAGTATTTTGCAGATCAAAATATCTCCAAGTAGTTTCTTAATAATAGTTTCTTATTTATCTAGTTCTGCCAACATTATGATGAGATTGTAAGTGACCGTATATAACCTATACATGGAATAAAGTGTAAGAGCTCTTTCTTTGGGGCCATTCAGACCTTGACGTGTCATTAATGACAGTCAATGAAGCCTTTGCACATTCACTTCTGGTCCATCCTATACTACTGATGGACTTTGTTAGGGAACAGAAAGGGCCACAGCAGGTAATGGGCAAACAAAGCTCTCCTCTATTAAATCCCTTTTAAAAAGTGTATTCATATTATAAGTAATCTCTGGAGAATATGTCCAAGATAGCCTTCCTGAGAGAAAACCAAACTAAGAGATCATCAAAGTTACAGATTGAAACTTTCCAGCTCTACACAATTTGGCAAACTTCAGCTGACACTTCTGACTGCTAGAAACAAATGATTAAGCCAGTATTTAGAGACAGACCTTTATTTCCCCTTAAAGAACATACACAGATTTTAGTTTCAGTCCACAAACCTCTTTGTCTTTCCTGTCTTATTTTCGAGGGTTGGTATCCAATGGTTGTCATGCTGCTGTTTAATAATGTTGATGTCTAGTCATTTTTCAGAAGAAATGACATGCAGCTTTCACTTTTTCCTTTTTCACCCTAGATAAAGTAATGAAGCTTTTCTTTCATATATGGCAAAAGCATTTTTGTATCAAGCTCACCACTATTTAACTGAACTGAAATATGACTGGGAGTCATCACAATATGCAGTATCACCCACGTCAGAAAAAAAACTCTTTTGTTCTCAAGAACGTAGGGTATGCACTATTTAATCAGATGCTTCCTGTGTTTGGGATTTTTCTTCTCCTGCTTTGGAGCAAAATCCCAACCTCTGTGCCTAGAGGATTGCCTGCTGAAGGTGTGCACTTGTTCTTTTTCTAATATACCCATGCAGACATTTACAGGTAATTTGGTGAAGTGATGCATTTGGCAAAAAATATCATCTCCGTGACTGGCTTGTAGTCACAGATGGGAACAGAACCACCATGCCTTTATAAATTAAGTCTGCTACTAATGGCAAGGCCAGCTGGTAGACTTGAACCTTACCATAAAACTTGATTCACTAGTAGCAGCAATATAATCACTCGGTTTGGGCTGATGTGGACATATTTCCATATTAATACAATTTTTTCAAGAAACAATGAACAATACTTTGATTGATCATCTTAAAAAGTTCAAAAAACCCCAAACACTTAGATGTATATTTTAACATGACTCTCATAAGTATTTCTTAATGGAGAGCACTTCAGGACCCTTAAAGTGCTACCACTAAAACCAATTACTATCCTTGCAGTGTGAACTCCCATTCATCATATGAACATCTGGGATCTATTCTTATATGATTAGCATGCATTTGTGATGCTGTAGATGCTTTTATTTCTGTGTAATTTTTATGCTAATGCTGAAGACAGAGACACCAAACCCTTTGCTGCTTGCCTTCTCCCCACTGCTGAAGCCTCTCCTTCAGTTCATCTGAGAAGGGGATCAGCAACATCTCTGGCATTCAGCATGAGAAATGTCCACAGGGCATAGTGGAGCCTTGACCTCACAACACAAGGCCACATTGCTGCTTGACAGTCAGGGCAGTACAGAGGCACTGGTCATCCTGACAACACATACATGAATGAACCAGTTTGCTGCAATTTTTGGAGGCAGAAAGGGAGTCTTTTTAAAGGAAGGAAGAACCTTTCTGTTTCCCAGGCTTGATCTGTTTCTAAGAGGAGAATACAGCCTATTAGAAGACTATGCAAATTCCAGTTTTCTTTTTCAAATGGCAATTAGTCAGTGTAACTCATACCATTATTTGCACTGTGTGACATTATGTTAAATTCTTTTTCAGTTAAATTACTGTTTGCTACTGATCTCTAGCAGCCTTCAGACACTCTTGAAAATAATTATTTGGGGCTCTATTAAAATATTTTAATGCATAAAACCCCTGAAGTACTAACTGATGACCAACAGCAATATTTTAAACAGGAACAGGCTTGGGGCTTTGGGGTTTGTTATGTTTAACATTACTGGAAGAAACTGGAACAAAGCTAATGATGAACAAGCTTTCTAATGCTCTCTAATCTTGTGAGTCAAAAGAAAACTTAATGCATTACTTTAAACATAGGCACTGTTTTGAAAAGCTCTTGTCTGATTGCTGTATTAAAATATGGAAAAACTAGATTAATAGAATGACACAGAAGTGTCAGTTCATCTTTCTGCCAATGCATGGTGTGTTTTAAGTCCTTAACACCTTAAGTACCACTTTGATTGTTGTAAATCAAAGTGAGGTTGTGTACAATTTAAAGTGCAAAAGATACTGCTCTTGTCCTGACTTCCTTTCAAGCATGGAAAATCTGATGCCACCAAATTCTTGAACAGTACTGCATTAATTTGGATAAATTAGAGCCTGAAATGAGGACAGACTGACTATTCCTGATAGGACATCCATCTAGGAAGGGAGGGAGAGAGAAGAGAGGAAAAAATAGGTTGCCTTATTTTGGATTCATTTACACCATTTTCAAAATGGATAGAAGTAAATTGAAAGGAGATCGTTTTAAACTGGAGTTAGGGTACCCACACTCTGTGTTGAGATGTTTCTCAAAAATCAGTAATAAGAAGTAGTTTCTCTTAGTGGCAAATTTTTTGCAAACAGGTGTGGGGAAACAGAGTTACGCAAATCATAACTCAGAAATTCCCGCTAATCAATGATGCAGGAGCTAGTTTTAGCCTGGCATCTTTTTTCTTTGTATCTGTTCAGCTGCTGCTGCAAACCATTCTCACCCTCTGCTCTGAATGGCAGAAGATCAGAGAGTTAATGACATTACCAACATATATTACATGATAACATTTCTGCTTCGCAGCATGCTAGCTGTACTAATTCAGCCACCTTTGTCCTCCCTTCCCATTTTAGGCTGTGCCTCTAACAACATACAGCTTAAAATTATATTAACTAACAGATTTAGTCATCATTAAATTTCAAAACCAGAAGTTTCCTGCAAATCTCAGTGTTTCTGAACTGCATGCTAGATCAGCATGCTAAACATGAACATGAACACTTTCTGCTATGATGGTATCATCTAAAATAATGTGATTTATTTGCCCTTCTTTTCCGGAAAGCAAATAGAAGTATGCTTTATGTAACTAAAATATGCTTGTGAATGGTTATGTATACTCATAAAGCCAACACCTTCCTTGTTAACTTACTGCTTACATAAAATGTTATGTGTACATATGGAGTTAGCAAGGACAAAGTCAGCAGTTTAATGTTCTGTTTTCTTCTGCATTACAAGAAAGCCTCTATGAAACTGGCATTCTTAATGAATATTCTTAAGGAAACACATCAACAATGAAGTGCTAAACATCATCACATTGTGACTAATGCTCCGTTTTATATCTTTAATATCTTTACCTCGTATTTTTATTGTGCTGTCTGAAGTTAGGTTTCTGAGTGGGCGCTTCAGAGCAAATACAAGCCTTTAATGCTTCCTTGCAGTTTGAGAGCTCTCTCATCTCCACAAATCCCCTCCTACTGCCTACTTCCCATCTCCTCAGTGCCTCAGCCTCTCATGAACGGGACTCTGTAAGTCATTAACACCCCTCTTCGAAGAAGACTCAAACTCTATCACCCTATACATGTGAAACAACAAGATGCCTCCTCCAGACACACCCTACATAAGTAGCCTAATGACCTAATCTCCCAGCTCTGGGAATCTTAGAAAATAGTGTGCATCTGTTTTTACCTTTCCTTTTTATCCTTCTGTCCCCTCTTGCACTTCTTTCTCTTTCTGTTTTTTTCACCCATGAGTGAGTTTGACGGGTTGATGCTCATGACACAAGTTGTATAGAAGCCTGCAAAATTCACCCCCAGGGCTTCAGGTCAAGAAGTCCATTACTGAAAAAGCAGAAGACCAAACATCAGAACTCCACTGCAGTGGCAGACAATCAATGAAAACACAGTAATAATAAATAAAATATGTAGAAATACTCTGATGTTCACTCTTTTGGACTGCATCATTGATAAGATGTCACTGACAAACCACTATGAATTGCCACAAAGATGTGTCACATTGATCATCAGAAATTGGGGGAGATCTGGCTGTATTTCTATTAGAAAACAAAAGAAGACAGGCCCTTGAGAGCTGCTAGCTAAGAAGTCAAGTAATGCAAAGTTTGTGCTGTTTAATTTTGGCACTGCAAACTACCTTAACCTCCCATAAAATAAGAGCTCATTAGCGGCAAAACTGACAGTGACAGTATTGTCTGCAGCTAAGTTTCCAGGTGAAAATGCTCGTATCAGAAAAGATGAGGGTAGGGGCAGGAGAAAGTGTGCTAAAAAATATCTGGCTACGTTTTCTATATTAAAAACAGTAATAAAAACTCTAGAGCATAAAGTTTAATCCCTCTGATGTGCAACGTTACCTAACATTTTAAGGTGTGAGATTTTAAGATGCAACCATGCTTCCTTTCTGAAAGATTTCCAGATTCACTGGAAACAACCCAATTTGCCTAAGTACTGAAAGATACTAAAAGATTCAAAAATTGTATTTATAACTAGACCCAACCTCTCAGTGCTCTAGCTGTGAATGGAAGAAATGCAATTAGCATGTGAGAATTAAAAAGGGAATACAGCAGTGTAAAAATTTGACACCCCTTGTCTATGCTCTGAGATGATACCTCTGCTGCTCTGGCAAGAGTTGAGTCTTGACTATGATTCAATGACAATCTGTCTGAAAATATCCTGTTTAACCATCTCTCTGTCTGTGCCATGAGGTTCACTTGGCTTCTAAGAATAGAGACATTCCTACCATCTCTGTTGCGTAGTCACAGAATCATAGAATCATAGAATAGTTAGGGTTGGAAAGGACTTTAAGATCATCTAGTTCCATCCCCCCTGCCATGGGCAGGGACAATTCACACTAAACCATGCCACCCAAGGCTATGTCCAACCTGGCCTTGAACACTGCCAGTGATAGAGCATTCACAACTTCCCTGGGCAACACATTCCAGTGCCTCACCACCCTTACTGTGAAGAAATTCTTCCTTAAATGCAATCTAAACTTTCCCTGTTTAAGTTTGAAACCGTTACCCCTTGTCCTCTCAGTACAGTCCCTCATGAAGAGCCCCTCCCCAGCATCCCTATAGGCTCCCTTCAAATACTGGAAGGCTGCTATGAGGTCTCCATGCAGCCTTCTCTTCTCCAGGCTGAACAGCCCCAACTCTCT
>JASSUY010039350.1:0-11865 GCA_032466535.1 Forpus xanthops | reverse complement strand
CTAAACATTCTAAGCCATAACTATAAACACTGGTGTTATCAGCACTGTTCCCAAGCCGAAAATCCAAAACACAGCGCCACACCAGCTACTACTTAAAGGAGAGACGACTGCTGTTCCTGAACCCATGGCAGCCTCATATCCCAGTAAAACTCTTTATGCCCTGTCCCACCACTACAGCTAGTGGTGTTTGGAAATACACTTCTTACATGAAGAAGACAGGTGTTTAACACAGATTATGTTTAGATCACCGTTGTTTAAGAGCAGGATGGACACACAATTATCTCCCTAGAAAGTGAATGTATAGTTCGTACGCTGGATTAAACATTTGCTACATTGTTGGAAGCCCCAAGAAAAAAAAAACAACCCATGATCTACACCAGCTCAGTTATTTAGAACTACGACCTTTTTGCTATCTGCAGGGCAACCCCTATTAGAAGGACACAGTATTACAGTTATTGTGCCTCAGTTTGCCCTGGAAGGATTTGACAGCTAGTCTAATAACTTATAAGAGAGACATCATGTAAGGTCACCAAGAAGTTCAAACCTATCCCAAAGTAATGAAAAGATATAGTCAAATACGAGGTAAGAGCTCCTCTGGCTGAGGTGGGCTAGGCTTTCAGATTGTGGAGTGATTTATATCACTGCTATACTCATTCACTACTTTGAGCCCATTTCTATCCTTCCAGATCATGCACAGCTCCTCCTGGTTCTTGACAGTAATCCCAACCATGAGTATTTCATCACCATTCCTGTCACTCAAAGTCCTAAAGTGCTTGCTAACCAGCCCTTTTCCACAGTCCTGACACCCACATGCTCAGCAAGCAAAGCCAACAGTGCTTGCTACACTTCTTTAACCCAAATGCCATGTAGAAAATTTGTTGACAAGACCAGGCCTTTATCTGAAATGGAAAAACAAATCCCTGCAGCTATTGAGGTGGCTGGATACAGCAGTAGAAAACAGAAGATAAGCATCTAGAGACTATTGCAGGTAAATAGCGAAAAGTGGTGGGGTAGCGGAGGAATCACACTGTGTTAGGATGTGAGTTAAGTTCTTAATGGCAACAGTGTATTTGTGCTGTAGGTATTTTTTGCTTACATCCAGTCAGCCCCAGACTAATGCGGTATTGCAGACTTACCTGTGGTAGGTGTGATTACAGCTTGAGCCATGTCGCACAATTCTCTGTTGCCCTGCGCTAAAAGATTAACCCTGCTACTGCAAGCTGCAAGGGGTCAGAGAGCCAGCACTAAAGCAGGAAAGCCAGTATAAAACACTGAGAGCAGGAAGTGCTTATATCTTAGTGCAGAGATACATATATCTAAGTTGACTTAGCAAAAACTTACAAAAAAAAATAAAAAATAAAAAAAAAACGAGAAAACAGAAAAGAGAAAAAAAAAAAAAAAGGAAAAATAAGGTCTGCTTGCAATAAACATTGTCAATTTGCTTAAGAGACCAGAGTGTGGAAGGAAGAAGAATCACTGTGGGTCAGCCAAAACATTTTGTTTTCTGTGAAGGTTTGCAAAACCCTTTCGAAGTTTCTGTTTCTAAGGAGAATTTTCAAATCTGTCATTTGGCAATACTAAGACATTTTCTTTTGAAGAGATTGAAATGAAGCAGATTTTTCTGAAGAGAAATTTTCCTTTTTTTTTTTGTTGTTTTGTTTATCCAAAATGGTTTGCCAAATCCAACAGAATTCATAAATATTTTTGGTCAGCCTGAAATAATTTTCTGGTCAATAAATTTTTTGATGGAAGGGGAATGCTTGTTTTTATCTTAGATCTTAGTGTTTGACAAGCCTTCCGCATTTGTATCCAAATGAAGGCTTGCAGCACCCTGAAAAAACATCTACCAGAAAGCCATGCCAGGACGCTTTTAGCAACATTCTGAGAAGACGTGGGTTTTATTACATATCAAAGTAGAACCAGAAAATAAGAAAACACTGAACTAAGCAGCTCTAGACACAACATAAATAAGGTCTGATCTTTATTTCATCAGCTTCATCTCTTATCCAGCTCCTTGTCTATCCTCCAGCTACATTTTGCTAGATCTTTAATTCAGAAGGAAGTTGAATGCCTTCCAGAAGCACAAAGCTTAACCTAGCCATAACTCCAGCCATCCCTGCTCAGCCGTCATACTGATACCTTTTTGGCTAGATTAACTCTTATTCAACCTTCTCACCCACTATCAGCGCAAATAAGACTGCATTCATTTAAAAAAAAATAAATTATAAAAGACCCACATGGCTCATAACATTTTGTCACATTACAGAATTTCACTCAGATTCATTATGGATAAGAGTAGTTTATGAAGTGACTTCAATAGGCCATTATTTGGCAGTCCAGAGACCTATTTGTTATTTGTATTTCCTGTAATTTCAATACAAATTGGCTTCTCCATGAATGACAGCTACTACTGGGTCTCTGTGCACAGACTTGTGAGAATGGCAGCTTTCCTATGAGCTTTTCTAATAATAAATGCAACACAGTTGGTGGTCAGTAGCTTTGGATTCTGTGATCTATAATGTTTTCTGTCAAGGCATATGTTATGAGATTGGTTAGCACTTACTTCCTTTGGTTGCCGAGGCATATATATAAAATAAGTACAAATCAGCTAATTCTGACTGTTTTAAATAAAGGAAAAAAAAAAAAAAAGCACTGATTTTAGACAGATTTCTAGCACAACATGTGAAATACGCTACTGCTTTGAATAATTTGAATAACTCTCTATTTCTTTGGCTGAAAAAAAAAAAGAAAGACAGTCTTTCTTTTGTTATCTTTTGACATTTAATATTACTTATAATATTACTAGCAAGATGGGATTATCACACTTAAATTCTCAACCATGCTCAATATACACTTCTGAAGAGGATCAAAAGGCAGTTCAGAACATCTGAAGATTTACATAGACAGGAGGGAACTAAAAGGGCTATATTCTTCCTTTAGTGTTCATGTTAGCTATGCACAGAAATCCCTCTCGTATCAACAAGAGCCTCCTGAAAGCAGTGAATGAGTACAAGAAATTTAGATACCAGACTTCAGAAAGCACATAAGAGAAATCAGGGAGCCCCAAAATGCTCCTGTGCTAAAAACTTTTTATCTGGTTCCTTGCATTTTCCTGATATTTATCTTGTTTAGGTTAGTTTAAATGTTTTTTAGTTTAAATATTTTTCATGTTATCAACTGAAGCAATAGAAGATTTCATGCCCAATCCAAACGGGTGGAGAAAACGCTGTAGTTAAACATGAGCCTGTTTTTTTGCACAACATAATTAATGAAAAGGGAAATCTTTCTTTGTAAGAATTAAGAAAACAATATCACATTTAAATTTTTTTCTTATTATAAAATCCTCAAGCCACCAGCATCAATTTAAGTATAAAGCCATAGATGATGAAGAGAAACAGAAGGGATTTTTAAAAACAAGTAATAGTTTTATTGACAAGGATAGGATAGGATAGGATAGGATAGGATAGGATAGGATAGGATAGTTGGAAGGAGCCTTCAAAAATCACCTATTCCAACTGCCTGACCACTTCAGGGCTGATCAAAAATTAACACGTTATCCATTGCATGATCAAAAAGGCTCTGATAGTCATGTGGCATTGAGCACCTCTCTAGAAAGCTTCTTCCAGTTTTTAATCACCTTTTCAGTAAATAAATGCTTCCTAATGTCCCCTCTAAATCTCCCCTACAACAACTTTGAACTCTTCCCGTGTGTCCTATCACTGGATACCTGGGAGAAGATGTAAGTACCTCCCTTTCAACTTCCCTTCCTCGGGAAGCTGTAGAGAGCAATAAGGTCACACGTCAGCCTCCTTCTCCCCAGCTATGCTCAGCTGTTCCTCATAAGACATGCTTTCCAGTCCTTTCACCAACTCTTTTACTCTCCTCTGGGCGCATTCAAGGACCTCCACATCCTTCATAAATTGTGGAGCCCAGAACTGCACCCAGTACTCAAGATGAGGCTACGCCAACACTGAATACAGTGGGCTAATCACCTCTTTTGAATTCCTGGCTATCTTATGTTTGATGCACCCCAGGATGCTGATTCCTATTGAGCCTGTTGTTGATCAGCACCCCTAGATCCCTTTCTGCAGGGCTGCACTGCAGCCACTCCTCTTCCAGTTTTTATTCACGCTTGGTGTTACTCCACCCCAGGTGCAGAATCTTTTATTCTTGTTAAATTTCATGAAGTTGATGGTTGTCCAATGCTCCAGTCTATCTATATCCCTCTGCGAGGACTCTCTCATCAACAGCACCTTGCAGTTTGGTATCATCAGCAAACTTGCTAATGGTGTGTTCAATTCCTGCACTGAGATCATCTATAAAAGTATTGAATAGAACTGGACCTGCAATTGAGACCTGAGGAACAGTGCAAGTGACCATCACCAGCCAGATGTAGCCCCATTCACAACAGCCCTTTCAGCCCTGCCCTTCAGCCAGTTCTTCATTCAGCACACCATGTACCTGCTTATCTCATACTTGGGCAACTTGTTCAGAAGAATGCTGTGAGAGATGGTATCAAAAGCCTTACTAAAATCCAGAAAAACTACATCTGCCACCTGCCCTCCTTTCACTAGGAGGGTGACCTTATCCTAAATGGTGTCAAATTAGTCAGACATTGAGTTCTCAGGTATCCAGCGAAGAGCTGGTTTTGAAATTTGAATTAATTTAATTTAAGGAGTACAGAAAATATTTAGTCATAGTAATGCTTCAGTGCTGCTGCAGAACTAGAAACCAAGATCAGAAAACAGCAGAGGAAAGGGGTAAAAACGTGTAGTTCACCAGACTAGCTGCACAATTTTATCTCTGTTTTGGGCTCTCCTGGCGGTAATATTACATCACAATACAGTGTTATTGGACACAGTCCGAAGGCACATCTGATTAACGAATGTCTTCCAGATATCTATCTGAACTTGATGTGACAATAGAAATTATAATCCCTCCATTTTTCTTACTGGTTTGATCCACTGGTTAATCAACTGCTGTGATAATACGTGCCTCAATTCCTACTTTAACTTGTCTTTAAGTTTCCGGGTTTAATTTCCAGTTTAGGAAACAGAGTTTAAATTTCCAGTCAGTTAAACTAAAGAGTCCTTAATATCTAATATTTCTTCTCTATGATGGCAGTTATCCCCAAGGATCAAGCCACTTCTCATTCATTGCTGCACTAATGGAGCCTGGATGGTGACAAAGCATGCCTCAGACTGAAGCCAGGTCATCATCTATGGAGTTCAAAGGAGATCTACTGTTCAAACAAAACCAAAAATATCCTTAGGTGAGAGCAGGTGATCTGTGATAAATTTAGGAGCCATTTATCCAACCTCCTGACCAGCACTGAGCCTAAAAAGAGAATGTTATTGTGAACTTTCAGAGAGATTTTTGACTCTCTACCAGTTTCTGACAGGAAAAGCCTACTTTTAGCTATACTGAGGAAGATAAGTCAAGAATTGGCACCTCCTAGTATCCATATACTCCATGAAGTACAAGGACAGATAAGTATCTCCTTCTGCTTTTTCCTAGCTGGCAGTGGTACACATCTCCCAGGAGCAGTTCATGGGAGTCCTTCACCCCGTGTAAATAACCACTTCTGAGAGTACAAAAGAGTCATTCTCCATAATTAAGACCTAATTCAGTACCCACTGAAATCAATGAAAGTTTTTCCACTGACTTCAGTGTGCTTCAGCCTGAGCTCTGAAACCGACAATCTGGTGACATTTGTGTTATATTAACCCAGCCTTTAGGAACTATATTGAGGTCTCCAACTCAATTCACATAAGCCACCAAACAGTAATAATTTTCAGACAGTGTCAACCTGACCCAGATTTGAACTGGCAATCTGGAGCTAGAAAGCATTATAATCCATTACTAGCCCTGTGAACCATCTGGTCACAATATCTCAAGCAACTTATATGGTACTTGGTAGCTGAGTAGCTTACTGAGACTTGTAGGGTGAAAAACAGAATCTGTGTATGTGTGTGCACTTATGCATTTAAATATAATTAAGAATTTTCTCTCATCAACAGAAATACTTGTAACCAACACTGATTTTCTGTTCATTTATACAGACTAGTGTGCAATCAAAGAATTAATTTGCAGGTTTTGTACTGAAGTGACATTCGTTAGGAAAAAACATAAGGACCTGGGGTAAAATCCCGATGAAGGCATTGTGACCCAGTAGAGTCAGGCATATGGATATTTTTGTAAGAATCTCCAGCACAACATGCATGTGTTTCCTTTGAGTACATAAACACTTAGCCAGACACATGATTTTTTTACACTTACACAAAAAGCCTATTTTGCTTTTATGAACTCTTCCCACCTAGAGTTGAGCTTGCTGGTTATACCCAGAATATACTAATTTCTGCCACAATCCCATTATTATATTTCACAGAGAAGAAAGTGGAGGCAGTTTTCCTCTGTTTTGCACATTAAGCACACATCTGTACTTAAGTAAAGTATGTGTCAAAGGTTAATAGGTTGTGTTATTTTAAATCCATTTTGCAGATGTGTATATGACTAAAAGAGGAAAGGTAGTGAAAAATAAGATCCAGAGAGAGCTTTGTGTGAGGACATCTTGGACCATAGTTTGTTCAGTAAAGGTCATCTTTCAAAAAAATTACTTAGTCCTGAAATATCATCAAGAAAGCTCTTTATATGATTCAATGTATATAATATTTTAATAATCTGCTGGTCTCAAAGCCACACTTCATTTAAGCTATATTTTACAGCAGCAGTCAGGGTCAATTTATAGAAGAAAACTCATTAGGAATGTGATAGGCATATGAATATAAATGCACCACAAGAAACTCAGACTAGAAAAGTGCAGACAGAAAGGCAGTGTATTTACTGAAGTCTTGTTTTTAAAGTGGCTTTTACAAACTTCTTTTACTAGTGCAATAATGACAGTTTAAAATTAAACACCAATTCTGCTTGGCAGTCAGAGGGTTTTGCCTAATGGGTGAACATGTACCTGCATATTTTACAACTAACATTTTAAAATAAGCATGTGCATTTCCATCTTATATAAAAGAAGCTCCTAACATTTGTCAAAGGTGTTACATTTTGCTTCTTGAGTTCTCCATGATAATATCACAGCACACTGCACATAGGCTATCCACAAGTGTGCAAGAATAACCTTTTTAATGTGTCTGGCTTACAGAATAGCTCAAGTGTCAAGATACTGGTTTTTTAATTCATTACTCCAGGAAAAAGAAACAAAATGTAGGAAATAAACATATTGAGTCACCCTTTTACCGCTTGTAGGTTCTCTTTTGGCTAGTCAGAGGTCCCCGATACATGCTTAATTCTAAAATATCCATGGCAGCTACCCTTTCCAGTTTTTTTGCCATCCATCTGTTAATGATTGAAAGATCCACTACATGCCAAGCAAGGTGAGATCTGTAGAGAAATAGCATTGTAACTACAATAAATGATGGCAGAGGAAAAGCATTTTTGCAGACAAGTCATTCTTCAGGACTTGCTGAAGGAAAGAAGCAACTCCAGACTCAGATGGATTCAACCTCTCGCTCCCAGGTGGAAAAAGAGTAACAACTTTGGGTTGCATCTCAAGTTCCTGATGATAAAAACAAAGAAATATTTGAGCACAAGAAAAGATTTTTAAAATGTCTTGGCCTCAAAATAGGATGTCATTAGAATGTTTGGCTGTTTCCTACTCAGACTTAGTTTCTAATGTTTGAAAGCATAATACACAGTCTCAGCAAAACTACCAAGGCACCAAATAAAATATCCATACACTGGAATACAGTGGAAAAAGAAAAAACATATAGTTGCTGAAAGGAAATTTCTGTGTGAGTATTCTGAAAGAGCAGTTAGTATAGGGAAGTGTCGTATTTGCTACTCTCATAGATTGTTAATAAGCTTCAATTACCCTTTTTGTTTTTTTTTTTTTGATAAAACAAGGTATTACGTTAAACAGAATCCATTTATACTACAGGTTTAAAATGTATCTTAAAAATCAAGGCAGGGAGAAAAGGAGCATCCTCCTCTTGTTAAAGTTTCTCACTGTTTAAGTCCATCATAAAAATTGCATATGTAAGATTGAACAACCAAGATATTTTTCTCTATCTCTTGCTGTAGTATTTTGATTTACCTCTATTTTTATTATAAATGGAAGGCACTTTCAATATAAGGCAAGGATAATAATTATTTATAGGTATAATGCCTTTATTCTACAGATCAGCAAATGTTTTACAAATACTAATGAATTAAGTTTAATGTCCCCACTGAAATACTTTTTTCTGTTGTACGGGAGAGAAAAGAGGCAGAACAACCTGAAGTGTCTCACTAAAGGTCACCCAGCAAGCCAATGACTTAGCAAGAAATAAAGGCCTTAGATAACCTGACTCCCAGTCACTAGACAGACTTCTGCCAGGAGATTCAGAGAATCAGTGAGAGCCATGAGTTTAGCAAACGTCACCACTAAGGCCTGAGTTCTGTGACACCGCTGTCAGTCAGAGTTACATCCCTGAAGCTATACTACCTGGACCTGTAGCCTTAAAAAGCAGAGTGAAACTATACTATTGGTGTGTTTTGGTAAAGGAAGATAGCTTTGCCCCACATGGCTTCTCTAATGTAGCTCTCTTATCATTCAAAACACTTCTCTGGTTGTGGTGGTTGACTTTGACTGACCTCCAGGTACCCATCAAGCCACTCTATTACACCCCCCATCATGAAGCTCAATTTCACTCTTAACTCTTCTACCTCCTCCCACTGAAAAGTGCAGAGGGATGAGAAAGGGGGTTCATAACACTTGTTTCTGATGATCCTTCATAATTACACTCTTCCCCGTCTCCAGTGTGAGGTTCCTCCCACAGAATACAGCCCTTCACGAACTTCTCTAACATGGGTCCTTCCCACAGGCTCAATTCTTCAAAAACTGCTCCAGCATGGGTCTTTCCCATGGGGTACAATCCCTCAGAAATGCATTGCTCCACCATGGGTCTCCCACAAGTCACAAATATTGTCAGAATACCTGCTACTATGTGGGCTCCTCTCCATGGTCAGCAGTTCCCATCAAGGGCCCTTTCCAGCACAGGTTGTCCATGGGCTGCAGCTTCTTTGAGGCCTATCTATCTGCTCTAGCATGGGGTCTTCCAGGGACTACAGAATGGATATCTGTTCTACCGTGGACTTCCATGGGCTGTGTCTATAGAGATCTATTTTCATGAAGTGAGTTCTGAACTTGTTTCAGATCAGTGGTTGTCTGAGCTTATCATGGGTAGACATGCCAGTATGCTATCAACAGCTACAATTTCTCTGTCATTTAGATACCATGACCCACAATGAAAAATTAGGTATGAGTGATATTCTGTATGTTTTATTTAAGATGCCATGCTTAGATCACACACACCTGTGTATCTTTATAGACACACAGAATTAGTCAAGATAGGCTTTAACCTACCAGAATTAAGTGCACAATAGAGGAGTTCAGGATAGCTCTACACAAAGGGCTGGCAAGGGGCACATTTCCACACAGTCCAGGCTCAGAATCTTCCAGATACAGCCCAGTTCACATCAAGGAAAAAGATGTATGCTAACTGGTTTAGCTTTGATTAACCAAGCAAACTGCTTGTGTTTCTAGGAACATTTTGAACCCATGCAGTTGTTCTTCCCTGATCTCATTCTCAAGCTTTGTCTTTTGAGCCACTCTGGATGCCTGCCACTAGGAAAACAAAGACTTCTCTGAAATGCATTTCACTTCTGACACTGACAGTGACATTGCTCTATTGGGAAAAAACACGGTCAAAAAGGAAAGGAGGAAAGAGAGGACAAAAGCTGTTTGAAAAACTCAAGATGACAGTTTTTGTAAGTTTTCATATGTAAGCCTCATTTTATGCAGACTAATTTGCATAGATGTCAGCGGAGTTGGTTGATTCTGAGTTCTGGTACCAGAATTTCTACATCTCTTAAAAAGCTGAGTTGTCACATTGGGACTTCTGATATAGAACTGATCTCAAAACTGGGCTGGATGGCAGACACTAGTCCTGCAAAAACAGCTGCAGATATGGCTGAACAAAAAAATCAGGCTGAACAAGCCAGAAGATTAAAGTATGGTGGAAAATTAAATGGGTCTCTGTAAACTGCATTCTGCATCCACTTTTAATGTCGGCAAGTGAATGAGAAGGTTGAGAAATTGGAAAAGCTTCTGATTAGTGGTTAGATGATCGTAGTGGTCTTTTCTGGGTTTAATCTTTGACTCTATGAATAAACAATGAGAGTATTTAGAGTGCAGAGGGAAACAGGGAAACCTTACCAGCAGGTGCTCGGTTGGCTTAGCAATAATATTCACTGCTGGATATCCTTGCTGGTCGGGGTTCACTGTTAATTGGATGGTGCTGAGAACACAAGGATAGGCAAGAAATGATCACATTTCCCTTGGAAGCCTGTGGAGGTCTATCACCCATTGCAACTGGGGCACCATGTAACTTTTAGAAGAGTTTGCACCCAGGGTTCTCAGTTGACAGCTTCTGCGTTTGAGGCAATTAGTAGAGATGGTCAAGTGTGGGTTTTTTTTCATCTGAGGGGAAAAGGTGAATGGTACATTAGGGAAAGCTGTAAGAAACGGGGTTTTGCTGTTGATGATTACTATGCTTGTGGCTGCAGCATATGCCCTTATTTTATATAATGCACTTAGGAGATTAAGCAAATCGTATCGCTACACAATTATTAGACGAAGGTGATTGAACTGAGGCTGATTTTTAGGATCAATGAATGCTCATCGGATCAAAGGGAAGCCTACTTAAGCATTCACTTATTCTCACAATCATATCCATTCCTCTGGCTGATGAACTAAACAGTTCCATTTATATAAAGGTACAGTTCACTTGCAGGTCCAGTTTTCACACAGGAAGCGCAGTAATGATGAAATCATTACTGTGCAATGAGAGGGAAAGCTCGCTCTTTTAAAAATTTGACTCCATTTGCATGTATTTTTTAAACTAATATGCAGTATGTCTAAGCAGATCGATTGGTATAGGGGTTCCCTAAGCAATTTAAGTGTGCAAGACTGATATTTCATAGGAAAAATAAAGGACAAAGAGAAGGGTTAAAGTGAAAATGGAGTGTATTACATTCCTTTTTGGCATAAGGCTGAAGCTAGATTGAGCCTGAGCACCTATTTTTCAAAAACCCTCCTGCAGTATTGGCCTGAGATCCTCTGAACTAGGATACATGCAACATGTAAAGAGCAGCATCTGCTTAGTTTTCATATCATCCCAATTCAAAATAATTTAAAATCCTGCTATTTTGCAGGATTAAGGGGTTTATTACTAATAACAGTATGAATAAACAAAAGATACTGTTTGAATTTGCCACCACCATGTCAACAAAAGAATGTACCCAAATGAGTTGGAAACACTTCCCTTTGATTACATTAAAAGCCTTTTTTTAGTGTCTTATTAACCACTTTATCATGGGTTTTACATATTACACTAGCTGAGATTTATATTTCACAGGTAAGCATTGTAATACCTTTGTGAGTTTGTTTATGAACAAATGACTGGACATATTCAGTTCTTTAGGTTAGCTTAATCAATTGACCTTAATGAATTGAATATTAACGAGCATAAAAATCCTTTCAGCAAATGTACTGTCCAATTTCAGAACTCAAACATTAAAGGGCTAGTATATACAGAATGTTAATGGAAAAGGAACTTAACTTACACTGTCATCACAATGTTGCTAGTACTTTAGTTATAGTATATTTTCTAACTCATCCTAAATACAACTTGGGCAGGAAGAGTAACTTTTTGTAGTAAAACAAGGTAGCTCTATGTCATGGGTTCAGCAGCAGCAGTCATTTTTCTTTAAGCAGTAGCTGGTGTAGTATTGTGTTATGGATTTTTAGTT
>JASSUY010039348.1:0-34239 GCA_032466535.1 Forpus xanthops | reverse complement strand
GAATTACCAGTCACCTCAGACACTTGTAGGGCACTTGTCTACAGGTAGATACTTGTCCATTTTGAAATGATATGGGGAAACACAGTAGAATGCAAAGAAATAAAACTTGGTCTCTCTCCAGCTCCTGAGAAGTTGCATAACCAGTTCATAACTGCATAAGTACTGGATCCATTGCTACACCAGTAGTCTCCAGCATGTGGACTATTTACCATATGTGAAGTCCTGTGCTAAAACTGAGGCTGTTGATGGAAAGCAAATCATGAGCATCCCCTTGCCCAGTATTAGCTGTACCTGTAACAGTCAATCCTGGTCTGCCTGCTGAGTTTCTGGTTTGGGTATGTACCACACTTTCTTTAACTCTCAACCCGCTGCTTCCTGCTGAAATAAACCCCACATTCAGGGAAAAAGAAACAGCAGCTTCCAGACAGATCTCCAGTCTGGATGGTCAGATCTCAAACTACCAGGTTGCAGTGGTTGTCTAAGAAGAACCTGTTAGAATAAATAATTTCCTTAGGGAAATCACTGACATCTCCATTTGTGCTGTAGCAGAGTCCACATTCCCAGAGTAGATTCCCACGTCTGTCTCTGATAATAGAGAAGGAAGAGGGTTGATGGAAAACTGGCAACATGCTGGGGACAAGAGTATGTGTTGCCCAACATGGTTTTTGGCGCAGTAGGAATTCATGCACAGACAGAAATTATCAAAGACAGAAAATGCCTTGGCATCTCAGCCACATTCAGTGCGTGGGAGAGCCTCAATGCCAGCTCAAATATAGCACAGTGAGCAGATGTCTTTACTACAGTAGGCATACTTAGACCTCCCTGGATTCACAGAAACAGCATAGAATTCTAGTCTCTCTCATTCAAAAATTGTAGCAAAAATCTGTGTTACCACTTACCTTTTATACAGGCACAGGAGGCTACAATACTCACCCACAGCAAGAGATCTGCAGTAAAGACAGGAAGGAACAGGAGGAAGGAAGCAATTTACATTCCTCTTGAAGCCAGGCTTCCTTATATAGAAAGATGCAAAACTCCTTATAACCAATCTCAGGACATGTAGACTGTATGTGGTGGTTAAACGATAGGTAAATAACTGGATGGACCTTCAGATTTCAAATGTACTGATAAATCATTTGAAGTGATAAATCATTACCAAGTGGCCAGTAATGACTGGTGTTCCTCAGTGCTTGATACCGGGGCCAATAACATTCAGTGTCTTCCCCTGGACAATCTGGTGAAATGCACAATCAACAAAATAGTAGGTGGCAGGAAATGGAAATAGTAGTTGACACACCAGAGGGCAAAGCAGCTATTCAAAGAGACCAAAACAAGCTGGAAGAATGGGCTGGCAGGAACCTCATGAAGTTCAACAATGACAAATATAAAGCCCCTGTAATGGAATAAGCCTATGCCACAGCAGAGATTCTGCATTGGCTGTCTAAAAAGCACTTTACAGAAAAGGACCTGTGAATTGTCCTAATGGGCAAGATGAACCTCGGATCAGCAGTGTACCCTTGTGGTGAAGGACAGCAAGAATGCAGCCAGCATGTTAAGGGAATGCTTCTGTCCTGGGTTCATTTGTGGCTGTAAAGTGCAAGAAACATCAACAGCTGGAAGTTCAACAGAAGGTTCCCAGGCTCATTGGGCACTAGACCTGTGAGGAAAGGCTGGGAGAACTGGGCTGGTTCTGCCTGCAGGAGACGCATGCTCAGGGGCACCTAATTGCTGCCTGACCAAGCTTAAAAGCTGTTCTGGCTTTGGAACCTTCAGAACTCCCTTACAAACTCTTTTCCTATGATTTTATGAATCACAGAACCCAAGAGAGAAAGCAGGGAATAGAAAATCTGGATTTTAATGGAGTGCTTAAAGCTTTCCCTGAGAGTGGCAGTTTCTGGGTGGCAGAGAGCCCTGGTGTTTCCATATCTGATGACAGAAGGGTTCATGCCTGAGCTTCACAAGTTTAATACCAGCCCTACAAATTCCTGTTTACAGCCTTTGAGTCTCCTGCCCATAAAAGTCTCATAGTTGTGGATGTTTCTGCAAACAGCTATTAGGAAAATCTTTAGATATGTATGAGGGACACTGACCATTATCCCCACCTTATCAGATATATAAAGATATGTTAAATTGCTTGCTCCCCTTTTATTGGAGAGATTTTCACAGCCCACCTCACAGTGTTTAAGCTTTGAGCTACAAACATCATGTCAGGTTTCTAGAAGACCCTGCTCCACACCTACCCCTCTGGCTTTGAAACAGCCCCCCAGAGAGTCACAGAAATGTGGTAGGTAGAGGAATTAATAAATACATAGCAACAACAATTACTATGAATACAAAACAAAGCAGAAGGAGAAGTAACTATAATGTTTAATCCCTTCTAGCACCCTTCCTCTCCTTGAAGGAGAAGCTGCTTGAGAATATTATATAAAACCTCACTGAATATGGCTACTGTGGATACACTGGGATTTTTTCACCCAGATTTTCTTTGCCTAAATTCAGTGGAATACAGAATGTACAATCTTAATGGAAAACTCAATTTCAAATAAACCCCATTGGTGATTTAATATGAGAAGCTGCTATTGATGAAGTCTTAAAACATAAATTCTTTATTGTGATGTTGTCATTATGAACAACCCTCCTTCCTATTTTAAATCTGAATTACTGGAAAACAATATGAAGGTATGAAATGTTCCTGTTTTATGATGATTCTGAAGGTACAGAATTAGATTTTTCTGACAGATTTACTGTTTTTAATTAGAATCAAAAGAGCAAAGTCATAGTTATGCAAAATCTTAAACTTGCAGCAATATTTTACTAAAGGCACCTGAAGCAGCCTTTTTGCCCAGAAGAACAGGTCAACTCCTGGAATATTTGGTTTCAAAAGCCAAATAGAACTAGAAATATTAACTTAGAGTATTAAGTATATCAGCCAGGTTCTGCCTTGAAGACAGACTATGGGACAGCAGCAATAAAAAAGAAACAATTTTAATCTTTTTATTAGAATGTTAGCAACAAATATATGGAATTCTAACTGAGTGCCTGAAGTCAGGCTTCTACTTGCTTTTTTTAATGTAAATGAAAATCAATTATTCATGTAACATTTCCTGAATGGATACTAAAAACCACTTCATCTTTTTTATTAATCTCCAAGGCATACACTGCAGTTTGCATTAAAAAGAAAATGAGATATGAATTTACTGAGCCAAGTATTTACCCTCTCCTGGTTAAAATGTGTGCTCTGTGTGCATCCATTACCGTTATCACTCTTTGAAGAGAGAAGAATGGTTCTGAGCTGCCCTGGTAGCAAAATTCTCCAACTTCTTTTTCCCCTTGCCCATTTATTACTTGTCCCACCTCCAAAAATGCATATACCGTGATGGGTGAAATTCACTCTGTCACCTGAACATGGAAAATAGTCAGGGGGCTTTCACTTACTGCTGCATGAACTGGTTTTCCAGTCTCTATATGTCATAAACAATATAAATTCAAACTTAGTTTTATCCTTTTAAAAGTACAGGGGAATCTGAAGACCCTTCTGAAGAAGCCCAAAAAGTACTGCTTTGACCCCTGAAGCAGTGTAAGTATATCACTGTGGCCCAGGCAGCCAGAGGCTGTGTTGGCTTGAATATCTTCGCACTGTGCACCTTTAAGTAGCCATGCCAGCCACGAGATCTTACTGGAGCTGGGTTGTCATGGTTTCCTCTCAGTGTTGCACCTCACCCCAGACACTCCAAGCCACTGAGGCTGCAGCTGTGTGTCTCAGAACCACTGGGTTTATCACCACCCTGTGAGATATCACATGTACAGTAAACTAAATTTCTCCTTCCTGTCCTTGTATTGAGACCAAGAATTGTATTCAGACAGAGCAGATCACAGAAAGGCATCTGGATATGATCTTGAGGTGGCAGGAGGATGAGAATTGCCTGCTCTTTGGTGATGGTTTCTAAATTCCAGTTCATCACTGACAGGGGCAGTACCTAAATTCTAGCTCAATTTGGGCTTAACTTTCAGACATTTGTTTTGTTGTAGTAGGTTAACAAGCTCTTCTGTATCTCTGATTTTATTCTCCCCAAAATGCTCATTGATAACTTTTAAATTGCCTTGGCAAGGTTGCTGAGCTTGACAGACTTCTATATTGTCTTCCAGTAAATCATTTCTACTACCACCTTTTGATACTTCACATACAGATTTAATTATCAGGGAATGCAGAAGCATAGAATCATTTAGGTTGGAGAAGACCTTTGTTGTGGCTTAAGACCTGTGGGTAGCTAAGTACTGGACAGCTGCTTGCTCAGTCCTCTCCCATGGTAAGATAGGGAGATGAATCAGAAAAATTTAAAACCCATAAGAACAGTTAATGATTGAAATAAAGTAAAATATAACATCAATGATAATGATGATATGGTAATTGTAATGAAAAGGAGAAAAAGAGGAATAAAACTCAATAAATGATAGTGATGCACAGTATATCACCACCCGCCCACCAATCAGCTCACAACCTGCTGACCAATGCCTAGGCCCTTCCCAAGCAGTGATTGGTGGCTCCCAGCACCTCCTCCAGTTTATGTACTGAACTGACTCTGTGTTAAGAAATACCCCTTTGGCTAGCTCAGGTCAGCTGTCCTGGCCATGACCTCTCCCAGCTTCTTGTGCCCCTCCTCACTGCAGAGCAGAGGAAACTGAAAAGTCCTTGATTTAGAGTAAGCACTACTCAGCAACAGCTAGAACAGCATTCTGTTATCAACATTATTCTCAAACTAAAGCAAAACCAGAGCACTGTACCAGCTACTAAGAAGAAAATTAACTCCATCCCAGCCAAAACTAGGATAACCTTTAAAACCATTGAGTCCACCGGTAAACATAACTGAGAAGATGAGAATTAAATTAAGGTGTAAAGTTCACAACAGCTTTGGCTGCATTCAGTCATGAAAGCCTCAGGATTAGTGTGAATCTTATCTTCTAAATGCCCCTCTCTGTCCCAATAAGATGCACATCAGTGTAACGCTTGGGCTGGCAGAGATCATGGGACAATGTGGTTTTCCTCTAAGCTGTGTATTGAGCTGGTCTCCCGCACCAGGCACCATCACTATGGTTCTTCAGGTGGGGTTAGCTCCTAGCACCCCCAGGTTGCAGGGCAGGGCAGTACAGCAAGTCCTGTGCTAGCAGAGATCGAGCAAACACAAGAACTGTGCAGCACTGTCTCTGCATCCCAGACCATTGTCTTCACTGGCAAGAACATCCAGCTGTCATGGAGACAGCTTTCTGGCTGAAATCTGACTGCGTAGCACCACATGGATGTGTTGAGCTGGGCTGGTGCTGGCTAGAGTGTTTCTGAATAGGTGCTCCTGGGTTTAGGAGATAGTCCAAAAAGGAGCAGCTGTGCCCGGTCAAGAGCTCAGTTTGGAGTGCTTTTGACAAGTGAAGTGTAAGTTGCTACAGGCAATCCATTATCATCCTTGACTTGTTTGGTTTCTTTCTGTATCTTCCTTGGGAGCACTACAAAAGACAAAGTTGTGTTTACATAGCTCTGTTCCTCCTTTGCAATCTTCTTAACCTTTTGGAAAGTAAGTAAGGCACAAAAGCTGCACACTGCAGGAACATCTGTAGTAACCCTACCTTTGCCTGTTCAGAAAACAAGCAGTATCACAAGTGGCAGTCAGCATCTGTTTTTGAAAACAGTACCAGGAAGGCACACACATTCTGTTATCAATCAAAAAACATACAGATGCCATGAACCAACCCAGAATAAAGACAGCACTTTGCTGGGATCTGTGCTAGCATCAGAAAAAGCTACAGCCTATTTCTAATCAAGGCTTATTGCACAGTGTCTGGAAAAGAACAGATGGGACAGACAGGTTTGGTAGAGAATCTCATGAGCCACATGAAAGACCAAGAAGAGTTTTTCCTTCTGAGCCCCTCTTACCTGTTTGAAGGTTTGTGTTTATCACCCTGAGTCTCTTTCTGACCAAGATACCTGTGGCAATTTTCCCATAAGACATGCCAAAGGCAAACACACAATCTTTTAATGCACGAAGCACTTTAACAAGGAGTAGAGAAGTTCAAATCTTTCCTTTGGCCTGGGAGGCAGAGATTGAAATTCATATCTCATAATTCCTGGGCCAATGTCCTAGCTGTTGTCTCAATGTTCTCTCTTCCTTTCATTTAATAAAGCTTCAGTTAGTCTGTACAAAACTGGATGCAGTTAACAAGAGACTAGACAGTTCTTTTCCTCCCTGGTTTGTTAGGGTGGCTTGTAATTCAGTGGTCAGGGGAGATATGGAACCTGAATTTCCTCAGAGAAAAGAGGGAATAGTTTAGAGATAAGGTGTGGGTTTGCATAGTTCCCAAACTGCTTGGAGCATTTCTCCAGTCAAATGTTCTACTGCGCCCTGACCAGATGTGAAAACTGAATACATTTGCTGAAGTCTTTTTTACAAGGGCAAATTTGTCACTAAGACACCTCAATGTGGTTAGTAATGACCAAATACAGTAATCACCAAAAAATATCGCTAAAGAAAAATCATTCATGAGAGTATTTTCAAAAAACACCCAGCTATCCTCGATTGTTTTGGGTCTGATATTTGTGAGGAAGCCTGAGGCCCTCCTGCTTTTTGGCACAACAGATCTGCTTAATTAAAATAACATAATTTGGAGCAGCAGATACAGATCAAGCAATAAGTGGTATAAAAATAAACCAGCTCACAAAACAAGAGAACAGGCTCCTATTTGGTACCAGTCATAGAATCATAGAATCAGCTAGGTTGGAAAAGAACTTTAAGATCATCAAATCCAACTTTTATCCAAGCACTGCCAAGAAATCTGATTTTTGCCTCCTTTGCTTCGCGATAACATGTAGTGTATGCATGTTAGGTGTTTTTTACTTCTTGCATTGGCGCTACATGTGATGATATCCAGATCACTTCATGAGCAGTTTTTACATTGCAGAGTGGAATAAAAGCTCCAAAAGCATAGCACAGGGACACCTCCACTGTGTATTTTCCTGGTAAAATTAATTCTTGCAGAAATAAATTGGGAAAGGAACCTTACAGAATTTTTTCTGAAATAGTGTGCTGTGAAAACTGAAATGTTACATAATTTGTTAAAATATCAGTAGGTTTTCCAGATGGAGAATCTACAGCATTGGCTGGAAACACCTGAGCAATACCACAGTTGTTTGTTTGACTTTGTAAACGTTATTTTCATCCCTCTTATGGCAATTTGTTTAACCCGTTGTTGAAGGAGTAAATGTCAATCTTGAGTTGTTTCCCAAAGAATTTTTAATGGTGTTAAGGGGAACAGGTTTGGTCTCAAATAATGTACAGTTGTGCCAGTACAAAATGTATTTGGATATCACTCCTGTACAGTGTAAGAAATGAGACCAGAATACTTTGTATGCAATATCAAACTTCTTCCAGTCAGATCACCAGACAGACCAACCTGCTAAACTCTTGGTCCAAACAAATGCAGAAAACATCTGTGATACCTTTGTTGCTACCAAAAAATTATAAGATGGAAGACTTATTTCTAAAAGACTTCAGATAAGGATGGGAAGCTTAACTCTGTCCAGAAGCTATTAGACTAAGTTGTCTTGCAGTGGAAGCATTTCATCATCGTGAAGCAGCTACTGAACCTCTTTAGCCTACAGCATGGGATGTTCATAAAGCCCAGAAGAAGCTTTGATTTAGCTGTGGGGGCTGACATGCAGAAGCTACATACTTGTTGGCACAGAGGGGGCGGCATGAATGTGAGAGGGGGTGGTTGATAAACAGGCACAGCCATCTCATCTTAATCTGCTTGTCTGTGTGGAAATTGCCACCCACAGCCACATAGTGAAGGGGAAAAGAAGAAGAAAAATTGCACCTTTAGAGTGAATTCCTTAGTTATTTCTAGTCTGGTAGGATATGCCTAGCACCATGCAAGACCTGATGGCAACAGAGGGGGAGGAAGCCCTCTATCACTCCAGTGCCACTTGCTGGTTGCTCTTACAGGCTGGATTGGATCTATGATGGTACTCCACGACATCAGCTCACTGACTGAAAAAAGCAATCAAGAACCATTATTTAATAAAGGGATTGATCTAATTGAAGAATTTTTGCCTAAAATTGTGATTATTCATTCCTGTACTCCCAGTACATATACCTACTCTACAAGATGTGTCTTCATTCAGAATCCCAGTTCTGTCCAGCCAGAGATATGCTCATCTCTTCTGCTGTGATTTATTTTTACTGCTTTGTGTCAATATTGAACAAGCTCCTTAACACTTTTGGAGCAAGTGAAGATGTGATAAAGAGAATGGCAGATTTTTCTCCCATAAGCTGTCATTACCTAAATAACTGTGAATGTGGTGTTATTGCATTTGTGCAATTTAAGATACTGCAATATAGACAGTGTTTCAGTATGTGATTTTTGATTCTTCCCCTAGCTTTTATAAGGGCATCTTCAGGTCAGAATTTACAAATTCTCTTTATAGTAAAGAAAGCCAATTCATTACACTTCATTGAAATCTTTAAATTCATAGAGTCACTTTTGACACTGCTAACTTACAAGTTATAAGTCTTTATGCATGAAGCCTTTGGATATCCAGGTAATTTTAGGTTTTAGACCTTCAAAATCTGAAAATGAGTCATTTCATACACCCTCTTCTGTCTCATGTAACATCTATTCGCTTCTTGAGAAAATTATCCTGACAATGATACCTCGTTATAACATCCATAATGCATTTCCTATGTTTGCTTATCCCAGTGTTGGGGGAATTGAACTTTTAATGTATAAATATGTGTCGAGTCTAAATGTGACTAAGAAATGGCACACATTTCCCCTTTGACACAAGAAATATGCCTGAGAAAAGAGTACTTTGAAATACTAAATGCAAGCTTACAGACCCGGAAATTAAATGGCTACATTGCTGTTTTGAAAGACAAAGTTAAGTTAACCAGCACAAAGCTAACATAATTTTCCTTTTTTATTTCCTTTTTGCTCTGGATCCTTAAAAATAGCAATGTATAGATATATATGAACTGGCTTCACAATAATACTTCTATTGTTAGAGGTCCCATTAGGGACTTCAAATTCTCAAAGGAAAAGTAACCTACTTTCCATCTACCTTCATGGATGTCAAGGGAGGGTAATCAAGTACAACGTTTCCAAAGTTGGGGCTTTTTCCTTTACAGATTTCACTTTATCCTTAAAGAACTGGAAAACTCTTCAAGTGAAAATAAAACAGAATTCAAGGGGTGGTGAAGGACAGGAAAAGTCTGTTTAAAAAACTAACAGACAAACAAACAAAAAAAAAACAACCAAAAACCAAAACCAAAGAAAAAGCTCTGTTAGAAATGTCTGCTATTCCAAAACAATGTAGTCAGGCAGAGGAGTCCAGAGAAAGGCCACAGGGATGATCAAAGGACTGGGAAGCTGTGTAAGTAAAGGCTGAGAGGACTGGGTTTGTTCAGCTTTGAGAAAAGAAGGCTATGGGGACATCTTATCACCACGTGCCAGTATTTAAAGGGTGGTGACAAAGACGGAGATTCCCTTTTCACAAGGAGGCACAAGTTACTTCTGAGGAGTTCCATCTGGACAGAAGAAGAAAATTTTTCACACAGAGAATATTTGGCCATTGGAATTATCTCCTCAGGGAAATGGTGGATTTTCCAAAACAGGAGATTTTGAAAGTTCAGCTGGCACATTGCTGGAACATCATCTATGTCACACTCTGCCTAGAACTGTTGGATCCGATGACCCTTGAAGTCCCTTCCAACATGCTATTCTATGATTTTATGTTGAGTAGAATTCAGAAGCCTGAGCAGGAGCTGGGCAGAGTCTATCAGTTTAAAACTCCAGACGCAGACCAGGGGTGAAAGTTACAGCTACGTTACTAATACAGGCTGGAGACTGTTCTCTGCAGTGCAGCCAAATGAGACTGGATCTTAACTGCTAAGTTTCTATCCTCTAAGGCCCTAAGCTCTTCTCATGGTAATGTAAATCCCACATAGCATAATGTCTTACTAGGAATTTCACTAGGTAATAAGATGCGTAAATGTTGTCAGATCTTTTTGGTTTGTTTTCTTTCAATTTCTCTTTCTACTTCATTCATGTTTCTAAAATTTTTACGTGTTAACAAAAAGATCAGCTCTCCTGCCTAATACACATAAGTGTCAACAAAAAGAATGGGCTGTGTCTGGAAAAGTTATTTCTGCCTTTGGACCATTAGGACCTGGAGAGGGCCAGCTGATTCAGAAGCTTAGCTTTTTCCTCTTTTTTTTATATCCCATCTCAGTCCATAATTGCAGTTACTAGCAAAATCTGCATCAATGATATTGCACAAAAAAACAAGATTAACTTTCAATTGCTATTTCTCATGTGGCTTACAACGTGTTTCTTTTAAAGAAAGCTTATTTTCACTTGAGTTTCTTGAATTACATAAATTGCTTTCTCATAAAGGAAACCGCAGTACTATTGATCATGAAAGCTGGCTATTTGTGTGAGGATCTATACAAACTCAACGCTTACATTTTGAGATGTCCAGGGTAAAAACACTGTTGGGAGTCTGCTCTGAGCATTTTGGGTAAGTGCAGAAAATGTTTCTACATGTTACTGGAAAGGTGTTGTGTGGCATTATGAAGGGGTGCAGTTTAGGAGAATGACAGATCTGAAAATTAGCTACTCTGAAAAGTGGTGAAGATTATGAACCGGCAATATGCGCCAGACAAAGAGCTTGCTTGGTACAATGCAGCCTACATCAAAACTCCATAGAATTTTGTTCAATTAATGGGCAGGAAAAGGACTGATTTTTTTTTCAAAGTCAAAACATTTTATTCGTTATTTTTGATGCTACATTTTAAACCCACAGTTAATTGAATTTAATTAAATGCAAATATGAAAAATTCAAAAGATATTTCCATTATTCCACCATGGACAATTAATTTCCAACCCAATCATCATTTTCCAGGGGGCAGGAAGAACAAAAAAGATGTTTTATAAGAAAAAAAAACCTCTTTCTGCTGAAAGATTTTTCTTTCATTTTGCTATTTATTAAAAAAAATGTATTTTCCTAATAATGATAACAAGCCTGTCAGCCACATTCATGTTGTTTTTCAAGATTAATGAAGGAGAGCAACATCTGGACCTTAATCAAGACATACCTTGTTTTGTTCCTGCAAATCTGTACTGAGTTTTGCTGTGATCTGTGACAAAAATAATGAAAAATCACATGTATATTTCTAATTATATTAGTATATTTCTAATATAATTTATTTTAAAGTGAGTGAAAAAAAACTTTAATTTTTATTCACATATTTATTTAGTATATGCGTGTCTTATTTAAATCAATAGTCATTAATATTGTCTCTTAAAAAGGAAAGAATTAGGGCCTTCTGATCCTGAATGGAAGTTGCAAAACAAACTAAAAAGCTATCAGTAAATAAATTGGCATCTGGGTAAACTTTTACGCTAAAGGAATCTTGCTAAAAGCACCAGATGCAAAAAAGACAAGAGACTAATTCTCAGCATCAGTGATGCCAAGTAAATGTTTGACTTACTGATTGTAATGAACCACTGCTGTTAGTGGGAGTTTAGGAAAATTATTTGTTCCTGAATTATTCTTCCATGGTGAAAATGATTTTTCAGTCACATATTTTATGCAATTATTTTTATATGGATATACAGATCATTTGCCCTAGGAAATTGTCTTTTATTGTAAGCTGGGGGTTTTGTAGTTTGAGAGTCATTCTTCTGTAAACAATATTGATTAGGCTGATATTGGTGTGTTTCAATTTTTAAGCTCCACACGATGTCTAATTTGTCTCCATTAGTCATTATTTTTGCTACATGAACTTACTTCTAATTACCGCTGAATGTCATTTTCAACTTCATAGGGCTTTATAAATTATTGGTCAAAAAATCAGAAGCTTTTCAGCTATTGGAAGTCTTAAACTGTTCAAGACACAGCAGAGATATACAAAATGGCATATGACTAAATACTCATAACATAAAGACCCCTCTAATAACACCTAGATGAGCTGCATGAATATAATTAATGATCTCCTGTTGCTAACACTAGTTCAAAAGACCTTCTACATATCTTTGGCAGTCATGCATTTTAATTTATGTAATTGGAAGAGAAAATAAAATTTACATAATTATCAAGACTTACTGGATGTGGTTGTCATTTTCATAATGGTACTAAAAAAGACAGCACTTAAAAGCCTTTAATATTTCCAATATTTAGAAGACAGCATGACTTTGGTTGCAGCTTTTAGATTACCATCTGTGTGAGTGCTGTGCGAACACCTAGGAGTACTCCTGAAGAAAAAGAGAGGGGGTGATTGCTGTTTCAGTGGCTCTGATACTCATTTTGTTGCATCTCAATGTATAAGAATTTTTGTCCTACATCAAGTTTGTACTGCCAGGTGTCTCCTGGGTGAAGACAAGCTGCATGATCAGCAAGAGACTAAACTCTACAGACCCAGTGAAAGGGGTAGCAGACTCACACCTGACACTTTGACCTGGAATATTTTTACACCTGAACGGTAGTTACAAGTAGTTCTATTTCTGCAACTGAAATTGCCCTGGTTTTAACTGTCATAGCTTAACTCCTCCTGGCAGACTCCTGGAGTCCTCTGGAGTGAGAAAAAGGTTTGACCCAAGCATTTTTGTGGGGCAGCCAATGAAATGGAGTCATAGTAAAGAAGAAGCAAGGAGTAATGGCAGAAAACTTTTCAGATTTTGTTACTTGCTCAGAAGTCTGAGGCAAGTTTATGCAATGATGGGTATGTCAAAAATAGACCCAAGCCATAGGAAGAGAGACAGCTGAACCCATGGTGTGGGCAATCACACAGCAAGGGAGTTATGTTTCTGTTTCAGCATGTCAAGCTCATAGAGGATTAAGAAGCTTTTCCTCTGTTGAATAAGACATCTTGTTTTATTAGCAGGAGTCTTGCAGAAAGATTACATTTGTGCTCTGATTTTGTTTCTGAGTGTACTTAAGTATTTATCTATAAAATTCTTGGTGCAGTTTGGGGCTGACTATGCAGGAGATACCTAGATAGATGTGCTTCTACTATCATCCTTACCCTAGAATTTAGGAAACCATCTCAGAGCTGTGCTCTGGTTTGGACTGATTCCCCATTTTCTATTCCTGATATATTTCAGTCTTTTTGCTCCAAACTGACACCGTTACCCTCTCATGTAACAGTTTTTTACAGAGGCTTTGCTTGCACACACATCAAAACACATGTGGCTGAAATCTCTAGAAGGGAAAAAAATTACCCTGGAGTTATAGTGACCACTTATTTTATAATGATACAGGTTATTGGGGTCATATATGTCTTTTCCCATTCAGAGCCTAATCACAGCACTTTGTGTCAGTCATGAAAGACTGCTTGGGGTGTATTCAAAATGCCACCTGTCCACCTACTCAGCACGTAACTTTTACTGTGTGCTGTACATTGGAGTACAAAATAAATGGGTATTAAGTCAGCTTTTTATTGACTCTGGGATCTATAACAAGCAGAGAAGGCAAAAGAATCCCTCACTACTTTTATGTGTGGTATTATGTATGTGTTGAACAGAAACACTCTGGAAGGCGTGTGATGAGGTCACCAAAATGCTCTTTCTTTTCTGTGCAACTGAATGTAATCCCTCACCTGAGGTAATTTCCTCAGAAATATTTTTTAGGAGTTGTTCATTGTTAGGTGGAAATGTAAAAGCTGCAACATTATGCAAATTGTTGATTTAATATCCACAGTATTCATCACTCACAAAGGGACCTGATGAGTTTGCTGACATGAATAGAAAGATTCCCATTGTCTTCAAGAGCTAAGCATCAATATCACTAAGCTAATGATTACTTTAGGGCAATGGATACCAGTGAGAAGTGGAGGATTTCTGAAGCTGATGTCTGTTCTTGGTGGAAATAAATTACTTGTATGGTAAATAAAAAATCTTGAATGCAGAAAATGGAGATTTTGTTATCCTGATGGGGCCCACACAGCTAGGACATTTTATTCGAGGAAGCAATATACAATAAGAGACATTACCTTTCTGTGAATCAATTGTTATTAGTGTACAGTTTCTGCAATGTTGATCAGTTGTTAAGAAGTTTAATGGGAAACATTATGCTCTTTACAAAGTGACATCTTCATCAGTATTCAAGCAGACACTTTCTGGAAATAATTAGTTATTTCTAGGTGGGTCTGAATCAAAGCCTAATTCTGAATATTCCCAAAGTTTGGCTGAAGACATTGTTAATATTATCTCTTCTCCCCTGGGAACAATCATGTCTGTCTGCATTTTGGAACTGCCTTCTCTGTCTTCAAATTAGTTTAATTAGCTTCTGCAAACTGAAGATGAAATGGGTTGCAGAGCTCTCTCATCAAGAAGCAACTTTGGTCAATTTAGGTCATTAAGACCCTATCAAATTCCTGCATTACTGCTGTTCCCAGAGGAAATGATTTTTTTTTTCCCTAGCAAAACCTTATGGAGAATAAACAGTCTAGACATCAAGGGGAAAGGAGGAATTTTTAAACACTAACCTAGAGATAAAAAGATATGTATATAAAAAGATATGATATGGAAAATCAGGGGCCCAAGAATGGATGTCAACATAATCTGTACAAAGCATTGGAAGACTCCTATCTAGTTTGCATGTGAGTTTCTTTATGTTATTTTTGGATGTTAGCTTGATCCTTCTCTGCAGAGCATTTTAATTCCAGATTGTGCAGGATCTGGGGAAAAAAAAAAAAATCTTTAATCAGATCTTTAGTCAGATGGTTATTTCACAGGACATGGACATGGAGAAACAATAACTAGACAAATGAAGAGTAATTTACAGCTGGAAGTAGCAGAGTTGCCATAGTAGAGTGCTATTGCTGAGCAGTTAAACTGCATTACGTAATGTGTGCCATGCATGAAGAACTAGGACTAGTAAAGGTGAGACTCACAAACATTAGACTAGACAGGTAAATTGTAGATGCGCGAAGTTCAGGTAGAATTCATCCCAAATTGATTATCAATTCCAAAATTACAATCCTAACTTATATACTAGATGCAAAATTATAGTCCTCAGTATCAGCATGTACCTAGAGGAACTGGGAACCTCTCCTTGCACCCAGAAGCATCTAGAGGCTATAACTGCTCCCACTGTGCTGGTTTGCCCCCAGCTTTACACACCAATTGAAACTGACCCACAAGGTCCAGAGCAGTACACAAGAGCAAGTGCCAGGCACCACACCTCATGTTACAGGGTCTCTGCTTCAGAAATACCACAGTTCCTCCAATGATCTCAACAAAATTTATGGCACTTTGAAAGAAAAACAGCTTAATATATAAAGCATGCCATGGCTTCCCAATCTGCTTTTAGCTATGCGAGAGTTTTATGGGAAATAAAGGTTTATCATTGCCAGCTGAAGGCTGCAAAGCACTTGTCAGTGACAGAATATGCTCTATATTATTTTATGTTCTTAGTATAACTGAAAAATAGAAAGGGAAAGTTAATGAATGAAGTGTGTGCTTACATCTACATGTATTAATGGGAAAGGAAAGATGCAGATGTGAGCTCTTTCTGGAAGTCATCTCCCTGGTAGTGTGACATCAGTGAAGCATAAGGTTTTAAAATTTGAAACCCCACAGTGAGGAATGGTTGGACTTTACAGCAGTGTTTCACATCATGGTCTACTTTTTTTGTTAGGATTTTTTTCCCCACAAGCTAATACAACTGCTGTATCACTGCAATTTCACTTCCCCTGTCCACAGTGTTGTGACATCTAATTCCTGCTTCAAAGGGATTTAGGCATCGGCCAATTCCTCTGATCCTTGGTAGAGATGAAGGAATGATCTTTGCACTGTTTGGGTGTATTTTGGATCAGAGGAGATTCTGCTAAACACATCATGTCACTAAGTCAGTGAGGCAAATCAAGTGAATTGATTGAGAGGGATTTGCTCTGAGCATTTTCAAAGCATGGGATTAGCTTTGCAGGCTTGTAGAACTCTGCTTACTTTGAATTTTGGTTTTGTTTCATGTTCAGATAAAACACTGGAACAGCAACAACTCATCTGAAAGAGTTGAAAGCTCATTTGGTTGTTTTGATCTCAGATTACACCAGTGGGGTTACTTGGTTTTCCCTCACAACAAAAAACAGCCAAGTGATTCTCAGTCGCAACCCTTGGTCAGGATGAGAGTTATAGGCTTGACAGATCCTCACTCGATCTGTCCTGAGTTTCAGGGGTGCTGTGTGTGAAAAATCCCTCAGAGCCAGCCTCCACTTGAACCTCAGGCCATGGGTGGCACATGACGGAATTTCATTCATAAATATGTGGCCACGGGCACATTCCACTCACCTTTTTTTTTTTTTCTTCTTTTTTTTTCAGATTGATAGATAAATGTTTGAATTGCCAAGCAGAATACTAACATTTGTAATATAATTTAGTAATCTATTATGAAATTAAAGGAGAAATACATCTATTTTTACTTTGTATTTTAAAAAATATTGTTCTATATTTCAAATCTAGTATGTTATTCAGTTTAGAGTACCTTATAAACACTTCACAGTTAAGATTGAACTGTTGCATTGTGCTTTAATAATACTTCATGTCTGATAGCAATAGAATTTTCTAAAGTGCTGCACGTAAAGAGCTAGAAAATGAAGAAAGTTAACCCCAAGACTTTCCAATCATTTGGCCAACTCACTTTGTGTTTCAATTTCATTTTGATGCACTAGAATTACATTTTAATTGTGTCTTGTTCTTCATGAAAATGTCATCTGTTCAAAGTTCCCACATTCATGCACATCTGCCATCTCTCATTTTTGAGCTTTCCATCATGACAGTTCACACAAATAGGGGCTACATAAATTTGACACAAAGCTTTAGTTTGAAGGTTGCTTTTAAGGAATTCTGAAAGTAAAGTTGCAAAGGCACAAATGCAGCTTGAATCCTAACAATGACTTGATTTTTATTTTCTAATCGCATTTTGCATGAAATAAGCACAAGATGAGAATTTGACAAAGATTTTAGAGACCAGCATAGCATAAGGTAGAAAACCTGTAGATTTACAGGTGGTTGTGTCTCATGTGTAAGCTCTTTTCTATGGAAGAAAGAGAAATGGAGCGCCTATTGAAATGTGCTCCATTAAAAATGGCAGTCCATCCAAATGAGAGGTAGATGCCAAGAGCAGACAGCAGATCACTGAAGTAAAAAAAATATGAAACAAAGTATGACAACGTGAAATATGAAAGAATTGTCTATACAAAAGTACCTGGCACTGTGAGACTGAGAAGAGAAGAGTTTGGAGAGAGCAGGGGAGAAAGGGAAGTTCTTTAGTGAGGAAAAGCCATCCAAAAGGCAGAGCTGGCAGATCTCTGGCAATGAGGATTGCAGCTGAACTGCTGCTGGCAGATGGTTGTGTTTGCCAGGATGGGGTGGAAGCCAGTCACAGGTCCAGTTAACACAGCAGCAATGAGCAAAATGCACCAGGTAGCTTTTCACAAAGGCAGACACTAAAGCCCTCAATCCCTAAGCTGATGAGCCAGACACTCCGAAAGGAGAGAAAGGCAGACTCCATGCAGGACAATTGTTAACGTTTCTATTGTTTTATTACAAAAGGAAGTTCATGTGATGAAATTATGTTGACAAGAACAGTTTAACCAAGGTTAAATTACTTGCCTAATATTACCTTTCTTCCCTTTCGCCAACAACCTTTTATTAAAATCAAACACTGAGAAGCTAATTCGTATGTGACTCATTCAGATCCTTTCCTCTTACTACTAATTTTATTCCCACACAGACAGTCATAATATGCTCATATTGATAAAATTGGAAACACTGCAGTTGATTTCAGTAGGAACAGCATCCAGCATAGCATAGGTGAGTTACTGAGTTTCTATGCAATAGCCATTGTTACTATTCACTTCCAGTGTTATGCAGGCCTATTACAGAAGCACAAAAAACTGTATGACTATTATAGCATTAAAGATCAGTACATTACAATCACATCCAAATTGTCAGCCTTAATATACAGCAGTGCTTAAAGGGAGATCTGTTCTGTTGCAGACAAATAATCAATGAATAGAAGTAGCTGGTTGACTTTACTGTACAGTATTGTATGCAATGTCTGATTTTCTATAAAGACCATCAGGAATTATCTAAATCATAATGTTCGCTCTAGTTAGGACTTCATGTAGTTCAAATTCATAAAATTCTTCTTTGAAACTACTATGTGAGTTCCATAATATCACACAGCAACAGTGCTTGGCTTTGAAAGCACTTTTGTTAAACAGCTGTAGAAAGTCCATTTCAAGTCATGGAAATGAATAGTTATTTTGACAGCCAAGGCAGTAATGCTTAGATACTAAGAACTACTTTTTATATCATTAACTATGGCCTTTTCCCCTTGATAGACTAGCTGGTAAAAAAAGGCAGTCTACTTTTTGTCATGACATCTTCTCAACAGTTCATTTTGTAGGGTATTAAACATGAATATCTTTTCACCTTTCAATAAAAAAGATTTTTGATTGCATAATGGGCCAGGTATATAGTTCTCTGAATTGCCATACTGTGGTAGACAACTGGATTACTGAAGTTTATTGAACCTGAGATATGGTATTCTAACCTTCCAGAAATGTCAGCCCGTCCAAACTGTAGCCACCTGCTCGGAAGCAGCCTTGGTGTAACACTAACCAGTAGTTGATGCAGACTCCCCAGCACAGCTCTTCTTAGTAAGAAAGGTCAGTTGTAATAGTCCTTGTGGACTATTTGCCTTCAGTGGTATGGCTGAAATTAAGTGAGAGCTCATGAGAGCTTATCAAGCATATAAGTAAAACCTGGAGTATTTTATGAAGAATGACATTCAATCTCTAAATTTAAGGACTGTAGAGCAAAATTCCCTCCTTTGTCCCTGTCACAATAAACGGAGGAATGTTGCATGTGAAGAGCTTTATATTAAGACATATTTCGAAGTGCTAACAGCGCTCACAAATTGGCCTTTTCTGCACAAAATTAAAAGCAGTCATGACAGTGGACCATTATCGTCCAGTCATCTTCAATCTGCATTGTTACTGGTTTGCTTGAATTGATATTCAGCTTAAAAGATAGATATTTGGCTTAAGAAAAACCCAGGATAGGATAGGTGCTCCAGAATAAATTTTGGCATGCTGTGCTCCATTTGTGTGTGACCTGATCAGAATGACCTGCTCCATGAATAGGCACTTGAACTTACACTGGGGCTCCAAGGTCAGTCTAAAGCTAAGACTGAATCTGTACCTTATACATTTATAATAAGGATGAGTCATGAGGAAAAACATTTTGACAGCAGATTATGGGATGCCATTCAAGTTCTTAGAGCATTTTTAATTTGGAAGTGGCACACTTACCTGTAGAGCTCAGCACTAGATAACAATAAAGACAGAAGAAATGCAATAGGAACCAAAGCACTAGTATTCAGGCTGCACAATGTGCTCAGCAGAGCAATTGTATTATGAAAACACTGACATGAAACAAATGTATTTTGCTGTATTTATTAGTATAAGAACTTGGTTGTCAGAAAGAGATCTTAGGGGATGATGAATAGTTTTTTTTCTTTTCTTATTGAGTGGGGTAAAGTCAGTAATGCAGGCTGAGAAGATGAAGAGGGAGATGTGGATGCCATTAATTTCCTGGCTGTTGTAACGGTACCAATAAACAGAATTTTCTACAGCAGGAAAACAGCTTGACAGAAGGGTTGAATCCACTGGGATATGTGGGTACGGATTAAGAAGATATTGCAAAAGCTGTTTATCTACACCCTGGATGAAAAAGAAATTGAAAGAAAAAGAACATTTGGTACCATTAGAAACATTAACTTTTAAAGGTCCCACGAAGTGCTGCTGCTCTTAAGGAATATAAAATACAGACTTACTGGTATAATGAGTTTGGGATTTACCTTGTGAAACATCTTACATCTGCAGAAATTGACAACCTTCTCAAGGGGAATATTTTTTTTTTCTTTTTAACAAAGATTTGGAAATGGGGGAAATCTAAACTGACAATTTAGCAGTTCAGAGTTTTCACTAAGAACTTTCTATTTAGACTTACGTGATGTAGGACTATAGGAGCATAACCATAAGCTAATTATTATAGCATTTTTTAAATTTAGAAAAAGTATAAATTCTCAAAGTGTTTGAAACAAAATATCTAAGTTAAATCAAATTCTATTTTCCCAGGATTATGGGTTATAAAAAAATGTGAAAAAACAACGCACACACTTCTTGGAGAGGTCAAATAAATGCGAATTATAAAAAAATATGCAAGATAGAAAAGTGTTTTCCACCCAGCTACACTTCTAGCAGTATTTCCCAGAGTTCCTAAATCTCAGATCTCAACTGCAACATTCATTTCTATTTAAAGGCAAATCACTTATTTGTAATTTTTCTAATTACAATAAGTATGCACTAGGTGGAAACAAATCAAAAATACTGAAATGTTTACTTGCAGCATAAGTATTTGGATATACAAGAGAGAAACTTCATTCAACCATGTGATGATACTGTGAATTCTGAATCACAACCTACTACTGTCTTCTGGTACAACTACTGCGGCATTCTGGTATAACTACAACAGCATAATGTGACTAAGTAACACTTACTGACAGAGTTCTGAGACATTGCCTCAGTGGTGTGCTGTATCCGTGTGCCTTCCTGGCCTGCTGGTAGGAAAGAGCATCTTGTGATCTTTTTCTCTTTTATCTTCAGCGTTAGAGGAGCCACATTCTTGGTATGTATTGGGCATCTCTTAATACATGGTTTATCCAGACAAGCAAAAATCACTGTAGCATGCCTGGGTCGATCTGCTATATGTATTTCATTTGCTACTGAAGATTATGAAAATATCCTATCAAATATTTTCATATATACCTTCAAAATCAACAAAAACAGTGTCTTTTGAATGGAATCTCATAAGGAGGTAAAATATAACAGTCTTGGTTTAATTCCATAATTTTAAAGCAATTTTAATGTACCTCAACTGTAGTTTTACAAGTAGAAATCAGTTTGTCTATCTAGCTCTATAGCTTCCTCCAAAACCAATACCAATAGCAAAATACTGAATGCCTTCGACACACAAGCTATCTGTGGCATAGAAATCTCTGTGCCATGAGCAACCAGAAAAACATTCTGAAAAGTCCTTTAGAGTTTCCTCCTGTATTCATCAACCAAGAGAGTAGTGTCCCACATTTTAGTATATGCATGACGATGTGATTTACTTAACACGGTGTGGAACAAATCTTATGGAAAAGTGTCAAATATGGGAATGAAGCTTCACCTTTCCACAAAAATTTCGATTAGGTACCGAAATTTTATGTCAGTGCAGCTGAAATTATTCATTTCTGGACAGAAGACTTTCTGCAGAGGAGGAAAAAATATAGATAGGTGCTTTGCAGGGTTGATATGGAAACAGTGCACCTTCAATTTTAGGTTTAAGAGAGTGAAAGAATAAAATTAATTGTGCGTTTCTTTGACTTTTATCCATATCTTACATTGTTCCTTTTTTTTTAACTCTTCTCTTTTCATCTGGACAGATATGAGATTCCCTCAAAGGCCTTTGAGTGATGTTGTGAGACACACACATATGCTTTCCCATAAATACACTTCAGTTATCTACCCATCCTAACCCAGCATTTGTTAGTGCTACAGCAGAACATTTGGCCTTTCCTAGCTGCCATTAAACACAGACTTCTCTTTTCTATACACTATTCTGTAGGAATAAAACTTCAAACATATTGTGCTGGTTTGGGTTTTGTTGTGGTTTTGTTTTTTTTTTCCTCTTTGCCTTCTACTTATATCTCTAACCCTCTAATGCAGCTCTTGATGTTGAATACCGTTTATTACGAACCAGGTGGGAGTAAAACTTTCTTCCTGCTGGAATTCTGCTGGAGGAATTAATCTGAAATTCTTTCAAGGTTTTCAACAGAGAAAATAAAAATGTTGAAACTTCAGAAGCTGAGGTTTTGACTGGCAAATTCCATTTCAGTTACTAAAAGACAAAAAGAGGAAATACTGAAGCCATGCAAAAACCATGTTGGTTGCTTTTTTTTAAAAGGAATACAATAAGCTCCATAACTATAGAGACCAGGAGGAACTGCGGAATGGTCCATAAGTGACTGTACAATTTATTCCCCTTCTGAATCTTCTCATTTATCAGGAATACTGTTCTTTCCAAGGTTTATTCATATTCACTGCCTATTTAGTTCTGATCAGTTTTTTCACTCTTGTTTACAGAGCACATGTTGTAGGAATTACAGATACTGCACTGTATGCTCTCACAGTTTATCTCACATGACTTAGCTAAGCTGACTTACAAGTTTCCTGCGCTTGAAATATGATGTTCATTCTGAACTATAGTAGTTCAAAATAAACATAACTATATTGGAACTAGATGATCTTAAGGTCCTTTCCAATCCTAACTATTCTATGATTCTATAATTCTATAAGATCTGTGTGACTAAGAATGTCCCAAGCCCATTGTTTTCAGTGGTATTGCTCCTATTTTTGGGTTTACAGAATTTGATCAAGAATGGGAGAGTCATCCTTCAGTATTTTAGATTCTTATATGAATTGTATAAATGAAAGTAAGCATATGTTTGGTTTATAAATATAAAGCATAACACAAGATCAATTATTTATATGATGTGTATACATATATCTCAGTATCACTGCAACTGCACATCTATTTGAAGATCTTAAAAATGTATGCCATGCTTAAAACACCTTGTGACATTACTGTGTAGATCATTTGCTAATAACAAATCAAGTTCCACTACCCATTCTCATACTGACCTCTCATTCTCTGTATACAGGTGTCTTGCATTGACTCATGGATCTTTCTACATCTAACATGCCTATACTTAGCAAATTCCCAGAAAAGTAGGCTACATAACACATCAAAACTCACACAGCAAGAAAGAGTGGGAGTAAAGACAATTTACATACTTAGATATAGTCATAAATTGTAATGAGAGTTTAAGCTGTAATAAAAGACTTGGATTAATAGGAATGAGTTGTGTAAAAGAAGCTATCGTGGTTTAAGCCAAGCCAATAACTCAGAACCATGCACCTGCTCACTCCCTCCCGTTCCTCCCCCCACCCTGCTCCTGGAGGGATGGGGAGGAGAATCAAAATAATGTAACTCCCACAGTCTGAGATAAGAACAATCCAGTAACTAAGGTATAACACAAGCCACTACTGCTACCACCAAGAGTAATAATGACAAGGGAAATACAAGGGACAAGAATACAACCGCTCACCATTTGCCAACCGACACTGAGCCTAACCCAAGCAGTGATCTAGCCCCTCTGGGTTACTGCTCCCAGTTTTATATAGTGGGCATGATGTGCTATGGTATGGAATACTTCTTTGGCTAGTTTGGGTCAGATGTGGTGTCTCTGCTTCCTCTTGGCTTCCCCTGCTCCCTGGCAGAGCATGAAACTGAAAAGTCTTTGACTGGAATGAACATTACTGAGCAGCAACTAAAAACATCAGTGTTATCAGCACGGCTCCCAGGCTGAAAGTCAAAAAGAACCAGCTACTAAGAAGGAGAAAAATGACTGCTACTGCTGAACCCAGGACAGAAGCTGTGATGATTTTATCACTATTGCAAACTTTTGCAAACATAGGAATCATGTAGTGCGCTGTAGAAGGAAGATAATCAAAGTTCCACAACAATGTGAAATGCACTTCCTTACAATGGGTTTACACTCTTCAAAATGTGACATTTCTGTTTCCAACAAACCATTGTTAGGTTGCAAACTTGAGGAAGCAGTAAATATTTATTTCATATAATGCAAGAAGGTATTTAGCAGATGAGACTTCCTGGGATGATAAGGATGTAGGTAGCCATATATAAGGAAAAAAAAAGACAAACTAAAACATAACCCCAAACAACCTGCAAATTAATTGCTGGGGATTTTTTTTTTTCCTATTTATTTGTTTATTTACTTATTTTTTGTTTGTTGATTTTTTGGCTGTCAAATATTATTACATTGTTTCAGGAAGATAGCAAATTTTAAGTATACAAAATGAGAATAACACATTCTCATCTTGTATGCTAGATTACAAGTTTGACTAAAAACATCCTGAAGGTAACCAAACAGATTTGGCTTTTCATTACATTCAATCATTAACCTGCAGCATTCTTGATTGCCAAGATAACAAAGACTACAGCAAGAAAGTAGTTTGTATTGTGAGGAAGACAGGTGACGCTAAATGAAATCAGCACCAGCACTGATGTTCACTAGCTATGTTATAATCCATCATGCATTTAAAATATGTATTCTTTTAGAAGATCAAATGAAAAAATGTAAAAGATTCATCTTCTAAAAGATCTTAGGAACAGTTTGAGACAAATGTCTTCTTTGTTTTAGCTCATGTTTAGATGTACTGTAGAAGTAAGCTCATGACATTTATTTTGAACCTTTAAGATTTGTTAAAACTGGAGTGCAAACCTCCATCACTGTGGTAAGGTAAAGACACATGGACCAGCTCATGTCTACCAGTATAACAGTATAGCAGTCTGGAACATCACCTGCTGAGGAATAACAACCTCTTCTCAAAGTTGATTTCTGAAACTTTCTGACATGAAAAAAGAATATAATGATCTTCAGTGAAGAGAGATAACTTTTTGTTCAGAGTGCAATAAATCATAGAATCATAGCATAGCTTGGGTTAGAAAGGACCTTAAGATCATCAAGTTCCAACCCCCTGCTGTGGGCAGGGACATCTCACACTATACCATATCACCCAAGGCTCTGGCCAACCTGGCCTTGAGCACTGCCAGGGATGGAGCATTTACCACTTCCTTGGGTAGCCCATTCCAGTGCCTCACAATCCTCACAGTAAAGAACTTCTTCCTTATATCTAACCTGAACTTCCCCTGTTTAAGTTTGAAATCATTACCCCTTGTCCTATCACTACAGTCCCTAGTAAAGTCCTTCCACAGGATCCTTATAGGTCCCCTTCAGATATTAGAAGGCTGCTATGAAGTCTCCACACAGCCTTCACTTCTCCAGTTTGAACAACCCCTGTCTTAGCCTGTCTTCATCTTACTATACTCATTCAGAGCTCTTTAATTTGATATTGTACACTCAAAATAACCTGTAGTCAGTGATAACCTTTAAATTTCTCAAATCGCATCACATCCTCTCCTGTGTTCTTCAGTATAGAATGGGATAACTGGTGCCATCAACTCTTCTTTCTTACACAGAAAAATACTTCCATCTAACAGCTTAGAGATATTCAACTGCTGTTGTTATCTTCCACGCAAACCAGTGCAAACCTTTCCATTATTTTCCTATTCTATTATTCTAAGTCAGTATCATGATAACAAAGTACAATTAGGTCTACTGATTTTCTAAACATATTCAAAATCTCTTTGAAAGTGATGGGAACTTTCAAATCAGGTTCAGAAATCAGAAGACTGAGTAGTTGCTCTGGGTTTAGGGAGTATTGCTCAGCATACTGGTGGACAGGCTACTCGCTGTGGAAATTGCACTAATTTGGAACATGCTGGTGTTCAGTTTAGGACTAATGGACTAGAGCAGGAGAAGCTGAAAGAGCATAAACCCTACCCTTCTCCACAGTCTTCCTACTGAAAAGGTCCCCAGAAGCTGTGACAATCTTGCAAAGGAGACTGGCTGCACATAAATCACCTGAGTGCCCTTTCAGGGTTATATCCCAAAACTTATAACTGTATGATTTTTTTCTACAGCATCAGGATGGGAAAAAGTAGAGTTGAGGAAAGATGGACTTGTTTACATTCAGCCTGGCACAAGTAATATGCAGATACTTTAACATTAAGCATCACAGCTTTGCTGTGAAGACAAAACTGAATCATAAAGGTGTTTTGCTGACTTCGTTTCCATGACAAGAATGTCCTGGCTCTTATTCTAGCAATGGCCATCATGCTGATAAAAGCATCTTTTCCATGGCTGCCCAGCAATATTGCAGAGACTTCTCTGGTGCTGATGTCTAATCTAGAGAGATTTAGCTCTTATCCCTGTAAAAATGCTTTCACCTACAGGTGAAATACATTTACTTTTCTTGCATTTTCCTGCTACAAAAATAATTCAAAAAAGAACCCAGCAAAGCTGCTGTCAGAGGCCTTAAATGAAGATCTTCCCAACAGATCTAAATGGAAGCTGATTCAAAGGATCTCAGGGCTCCTCAGGAGCAATGTCTCAATGATACATGTGTGTAAAGGAAATTAATTTATCTGTGTCAAGACTGGAATAAATCAGATAACTTCTCTGTTTCAAAATGTTTTCTTAGTATTTTAACTGTGTGGTGTACACAACAGAAAAAAATGTACACTTTAGATGGAAATTAGAGATTAACCAGCAAATAGTTCTTGGGGAACAGCTAGCAATTCAAACCAGTAGATAATGCTTTCAGACACGAAGCACAGTTTTTTTCATTATAGGTTGAAAGACTGTAACATTAGACTGCAAAATCACATGAAAAATAAAACTCAGTTTTAGCAAGACTACATATTGACCTCATTGTCTTGAAAATAACTAGATAAGAAGACAATCAGCTCTTAACTTCATTTTTACTAAACTATCACTAAAAAAGCTAAAAATTTCTGATACGTTTTCAGCTTTATGTATCTGTAAACACACTCATGCATGCGCAGTAGAGCAGTTAGCAATGAGTTAAATAAACAGAAAGATTATTTAGATTCTTCTGCACTCCAGATAAATAAATGTGTTTCTATCAGGCTAGGAAATACTGTAATTACCTGTGTCTGCCAAAGGAGTATTTAAATCTTGTGATGTGACTTAGCATTTTTCAAGTGGTAAGAAAAGCACCATCATTACCTTGGAAATTGCTCAGGGCAAAGCCAAACATTGCATGGAATTTGCATAATTTTAAGACATTTCTTTTCATTTTAAAAAAGTCACACTTACTGAGTAACTAAATCTGTACTTTCCAACACTTTTCCAATGCTTGTCATTGTTCTTTCAGATTTATAAGATCACTTGTTATTCATTCAGTACAGTGGTCTGATTTGGGGAAACCAGCTACCTATAATGCATGAATGTTTGCTTTATAAAATTGCAATATCACTGATGGACTCAATATGCAGTGAGTCAGCCTCAGGCTGAAAAAATATTGAGAAAAAAAGAGATCATTACCATTGACATCGAAGTTGTGCCAGGCCTTTTGGAATACTGGACAGCGGTGTCTGATTAACAGATAAATAAAACAGTTTCACCAACATCACCTGTAAAGACAAGTCAATATTAAGACAAATCAAAACTAAGAAAAATACAAAATTGAAAAGTCTTGATCAAGATGACAATTAAAAAAGGGAGCTTGAGAGAAAGGTGGGAAGCAAGTGCAGAAACTTTTTGAAATAGAGAAACTCCACTCGATCATGGGACAAAGGTCAAAACAAGCTGGTTGTAAGATAACTTTCAGAGGAGTTTCATGAGGGAAGAGACCCAAAACAAATAGTTTAAAAACCTGAATGAACACTAGTATATAGCAGTAGGAACAGTGAACACTAGTATATGACGGTAGGAACAGTCCACAACAGTAAAGAACTGTAGGTGCTGGCATGAATTTGCTTGTGAATCATAGAATCAAATAGATTGGAAAAGACTTTTAAGATCGTCAAGTTCAACTATTACCCAGAACTGCCAAGACCAGCACTAAACCGTATCACTAAGGGCCCTAGCTACATGGTTTTTGAACACTTCCAGGGATTCCACCACTGCTGTGGGAAGGCTGTTCCAATGCCTGGTCATCCTCTCTATGAAAAGATTTTTTCCTTACATCCAGTCTAAACCTCTCCTGCACAGCTTGATTTTTTTACTTCTTGTCCTGTTGCTTGTTACTTGGGAGAAAAGACTGACCCCACTTCAATGCGTTCTCCTTTCAGGTAGTTGTAGAGAGCACTAAGGTCCCCCTTTAGCTTTCTCTTCTCCAGACTAAACAACCTCAGTTCCCTCAGCCATTCCTCATCAGGCTTGTTCTCCAGACCCTTCACCAGCTTTGTTGCCCTTTTCTGGGCTCGCGTAAGCACCTCGATGTCTTTTTTTGTAGCGAGGGCCCTAGAATAGAACACAGCATTCCAGGTGCAGCCTCACAAGCACTGAATAATTAAAGTACAGATGCCCCATAACGCTGGAACTCTAGGAAAAGCTGTATTTAAGCTACAAGAAAGACGTCAGTTTGAAGTTGAGTACCTCAACAGTTCTGGTGACCCCCTTTTCAGTCTGTTGACTTTCATGCAAACCATGGACCTGGAAACATGTAAGATTATCCTGCATAATGTCACACTTCTAAAATTGAGTGTTCTAGTCATATAGATTCTGGACAATCACCAATATAGGGAGACAGACATGTCCTGAAGGAAACTTAACCCTCTACGTTGGCACCCTGGGTTAGGATGTGATGAGTTGCCTTCTGGAAGTGTCTGTTTATCCCTATTAACAACAGAATGCAAGGAACTAGATAAGGATAAATAACTTCACATTAAACATGTTAATTTAGGTGTGGTGAATTCTAGACTAAAAAGCTGTATTTAGAATCGCTGAGATTTGGAAAATTTGCAAAATCACCATTTCCTCATGTGTGGCCCAAAGCACTCTGTGGCCAATAGTGCATTACCTGAACTATAGACTAAAACGTTATCAGAATGGTGGTAATAACTTCCTATTTGTCTTCTAATTACGTTTATCACACTTGATTTTCCTTGTCTCACTCTTCTCGTTACTAAAAGATGCATTTAAGCACAGGCAAAGTTTTTGACTCCTTCTCATATTTCAAAAGTTGTTTTAACACAGGAAAACTCCCTACATAAAAATAAACCAAATTACCTGAAGTATCTATTCAAATGTCGAGTGTCAGAAAGAGGCGAGAGCCTTAGCATGGTCTACCACATAATTCAGTAATGGTTCTGCCACAACCAAGCAGAAAGTAAGCTGAATATCAGAAGTGCAGACACTTTTTACATGTTTGCATATAATATTTTACAAATTTCTATTTCAGCATTAAAGGACACACTAATTCATTCTTTCACACACTCATCAGTTTTAAAGAATACAGAATGACTTATTTTTCTACAGGGTGGAATCAGATTGTTATTATTCTATGATACATTGAATCATTAATTATATGTTAGCTTTAAAAAGGTGCTTTCTGATTGTCATACAGTGAATCAGATGTCAGAGTGGTTTAAATTTGTCTCACATTCAAAAGAACTAAACCAGGAGGCACATGGAAAAATTACTGCATCCAACGTGCACATATATGGCAGGCCCTCGAAAGTCCCGAAACCGAATCTCCTATGTCTGCTTTCTTTCCTTCAGACTCTCAGGAATGTTTATGGAACTTATCCGTTTTGATCTTTGTAGTTCTCTTCTTTCCTTGAAGTAGGTTCAGAAGAAGGACACTGTCCTCCCCTTTATAACTAGTCTGTGGTATACCAAAGTCTGAATTAGCCTGTTCCAGCTCAGGGAAAAGCAAATGTAGGAGAAAAATATTTTCATTATTGGATAGTCTTTATGCAAGAAAGTCAGCAAGTTGCACTTGATATTTCTTTCTAGACTGCTGCCTTTTCCCTAGAGGGACATGTAACAGGACATTGACTTAAACAGATGGTTGCTGCCTTTGAATTATTTAACAGCTAAATCAATGAGAAGCTTCTGCTGCCATGAGAGAAAAGAGCATGCTGGAAACATTCCTCCTCCTCCTTTTCCTCTTAGAAGTGGCCAGGAACAGAGTCTGCTATTGGCAGCATCAAAGCATGCAGGGGTGGAAGTGGAGGATGTAAAAGTAAAACCTGAAATCTAGAGCTACCAAAGAAGAGCTGCCCTTAAATAGGAAACATATTAATCCTCTTCAAATGGTATTACATCCAGTTTGGTACATATTTGTGGTTATTAGATAGGGTTAATGGGATAGGAAGATTTAAAAAAAAAGTCAGAAAAGCTTGATATCTTTTGTAGGCTTAGGCTTTGCTGAGTACATAAGATGAGCTCAGACCTCATTTTTAAATGCTGTGAGACCACAGGTTAATTACACTGAGCTATGAACTCTGTACTGAGACAATTTACAGGCAATATCTCATGAGAAACACTGAAAGGCCAAATTCCTCATGTACTCATAGTAATTTTGAAATGCAAGTATATAACCAATTGCAGTGCCCAAGTATCTTCCTACCATCACAAGAAGGAATACACCTTGCTGTCAGTGCCATCAGACTTGTAAAAGCCTGGTATTTCCTTGTGTCCTGGGTTCACCTGGAATGGAATTCTTCCTAGTAGCTGGTGCAGCGCAGTGTTAGCTTTAGTCTGAGAAAAGTGCTGATAACACAGCAATGTTTCAGCTGTTGCTAAGTAGCACTTACCCTGAGCAAACACTTTCCAGTCATGCTCTGCCAGTGAGGAATGGCACAAGAGGCTGGGAAGGAACACAGTCAGGGCAGCTTGCCCAAACTAGTCAAAGGGGTATTCCATACCACAGCATGTCATGCCCAGAATATAAATTTAGGGGGAGCTGTCGCTGCCTCGGATCACCGCTGGGTGTTGATCAGCAGGTAGTGAGCAGCTGCCTATTGCATCACTTGTGTTTCCTGCATATTTGTTTCTCCTTTATTTTTTTTTCCTATTACTATTATAATCACTTTTATTAGTTCAATTATTATTATATTTTATTTCATTTCTATTATTCAGCTGTTCTTACCTCAACCTAAGGCTGTTACCTTCTTACTTTCCTCCTTCCCATCCCATCCAGGGGAAGGAGGCAGGCAGGGAGTAAGAGTGGTTGTATGCTATTTAGTTGCCAGCTGGGGTTAAGCAAAGACACCTTGATAAATAGAATCTTCATGCAAACTTCAATCTCAGCAGGGTTCAATGTCTCTCAACCCCAAATTTCCAACCTTTTAACCCTGAAAACAAATGTGAAGCCTTGATCAGAGTCAGAGACACAGGAGCTTCTCTTCAGTCCTCCAAAAGGGTTTTATCGGTTGAAGCCATAAATTGAATCAATAGTGACAATCATAGCTGGCAGTGGAAAAAAAAAATACCTCTTCAGGATAAGATGTCACATCTGGCCAGCTGCAGTCCAGCACGACTGCAGAGCTATCCTTCTTGCCGAAGCGACTCATTCTACCCATTGGCACTGCTGGAACACCACTGGCTTCAAAAGCCCCCAAATCAGCCTCCAGCTCACAAGATGTCCCTCATCAGTATTGAGCAATTTAGCCACATGGGTGAACATATGGAATGAATGGCACTTTGTGAAGCAAACAGGTTAGTTTTGCTTAGCTTGTAATCAGTCCTCATTCCTGCTCTTTCTTTAGCCAAACAACCCAAGCATCCATCAGCTGTTGGACTGACTGTTGAGCTGAGCAGGCTTTGCACAGTGGTATATACTTAATAGGCCATAGGGGAAATAAAAAAATAACTAAATAAATGAGGAGTCAAAACCAACTCTGCCACTCACTGCGAGTAAAAAAAATCATCAAAACAAAAAGACCCCAAGAAAACCTCCACCTCCTCCACCCTGTATATGTATGTGACTGCTTGTGCCTCTGAACAAAGAGACCTGACCAGTTCAGCACTATTTTGTCTCTGCAAAGGTAGAAATGCATTTTAATATGAAGAACTGGCACACTCTGTATTTATGGTCATGACACCTTTAAATGCTTGAAAGTCAAAATGATTTTCTAGTCTTTAGTACCATTAGGTCTAGGATAGTAAGAATCTTAAGGCACTGTGTAATTAAATTATCATGTAGCTAAAAAAAATTGAATTGTTGTACAAAATTAATCTTCTGAATCAATCACATATAGTGTAACTTTCTAGCCTAGATAAAATGATACAAAAGTCAAAACTTTTACCTGGTTTGGCAGTGGCAACTTTTCCTTGTGGAATTGTTACAATCTTATTTGCTGACCTTCTGCAATCTTTTTGGACCTGAAATCCTAACATAGAGTGTGACTGTAAAGTTGTGGGAAAGTCATGTCAAGCGCTAGAATAAGAGTTACTAGGAAGTAGCAATGAATAGACTAGAGATACTCAGTTTCTGAGTAAGGAAAACATAAAGACAAAACTCTGGGCATCATTCTATTATTTATTCATCTGCATGCAAATTCAGCCAGCCTACAGTTGCTCCTTTCTAATTGTAGAAAAATAAGGCTGCTTGCCTCCTCACAGTAATGATTTATTATTCATAATGAACAAATCAGTAACAACAAAATATGGAGTTCAGGAAAGGAAACACTGTAAACACAGATGACCTTTTGATACCCAGTTCCTTAACGCAATGAAATATTTGCATAGCTTTTAACATTACCACAAGGTACAACCCATGCTATACACCAAAGTAATTAAGTACATTCTGAATCTCACTAAACTAGCACCCACTTAATTTGTTTGGAGAATAAGGATGCATTGATGTAGCTGCTTATGGCACTCAAGTCTGCACTGAGCAAAGGAATAAAACAGTGAATGGCAGAGAACTCATATTTTCTCTGCAAAATAAACCCTGTGTAAATAATGCATGTGCAAATATGATCCACCAGTTTTCTTAGCTATACATTTTCTTGTTAATTTGTTTTCATGTTGAATTTAAAACAATTGGCCATAAATCCAGATGATCTGCCTTTTCAATTTACTCTAAAATTTATCATTAATGAAAGTACTTTGCTTCTGCATTTTTTTAATGTACTGGTATATAAATGATATTCTTTAGGTTGTAATGCTTTTGCATGTGAGCCTGCCCAGAGCAGAGAATTCTTTGCCTTGTTTAGCCCTAAGTTAGTCCTTTAACTTTACAGGACTTCAGCACGCTTCATTGATTCTGAAAGCTGTGAAGGTGAAACATGTTGTAGAAGTTCCATACTTTTTCTGTACCATACAAACAAGGATAAACCAAGCAGCTCTTGAAGTGCAGTAGTGTGCAACCCACTAGAAATGTGGATTGTCTTCAGGTTGCCTAGATTTTACTAACAGAAGCCAAAGGGCCATGGTCATATATTTCTGGTAAGCAGCATTCTGCAGAAACAAAGTCTCAGAAGTACTTCTGGGGGCATTGAGACTAGAAACATTACTAGAAGGTAGGAGATGCTAACTTCTTGTTGCATAGACACTAGTAAAACTACTTACTTTATTTCCCAGTTTTGTTTAAAATTCATTTGTAAAACCAAATTTAATTATGCAGATATGGGCCTTAATTGTGCAAGACTGTAGGCAGCCTTATTGCTGCCTAGCTGGAATCTCCACCAACTAGGAAAGAGGTAGTCTTGGGTATATCTGTAAATGAGGTGAACGGACATGCATCTAATGATAGCCTTGAAGTCCTAGCAAATAAGAAGTTTCCCTTAGAGATAAAATAAAGCTAAATCCAATGTGACCTTTCCTTCCCCCTCCTTCCCCCCCATCTTGAATATAATCATTTTTACATGTGATCTATGATTTCTGAGTAGGGATGGTCTCTGCAGATTTGTAGAGGATATACAGACCAAGAAACACATTTTTCATGTTCTAAACTCTCTGAAAATAGCACAGTCTGCACATACTGGAAGAAGCAATAATTTCAATTCAGAGGTATCTTTTTCAAGTAGAAGAATGAAAAATGTAAGCCCAGGAGTAGAAATGGCCAAGAATGATGTCATTCCCTCCAAGGGTATGACATGATTCATTCTGCTGTACCACTGATGGACAGACAGTGATCCTCCCTCCCATCATTCATTCTGTTTCAAGTAAATCACTAAATACAGAAGCAAAATTTCAGAGTTCATTGGGAGCAATGCATTTTGTGTGCTAATATAGCAAACACCATTAAATTTACTTAAAAATAGAAGTATGTGCTTAGTAACATTTATGAACATGAAAAATTAGTGGGCTGCTAATTGTCCACCCTACCAAAGAAAATATGTTTAGCAGCCTGTGAAACTGTGGTGGTTACATGATACATGTACAAACTCAGTGTGGCTGGGACTGTTGAAAAAAAAGTAGGACAATTGCATATAGAGAGAACTAATTTTAAACTGTGGTCTGCCAGATTTACTCATATCTCCACTAGGACAGTTGCCAATACTTTTGTCATTGTGACAAACACAATCAAGCAAAAAGCTCGTACACGTTCCATCACTCTTTCCCCCACAGGCATGGATGGGTAGTCAAGCTAAGGGCTTAGGAGGTGAACATCTGGGGTATGTTCATGTACATATATATATGAATGAATCTGAGGATTCTTATTTTTATATATT
>JASSUY010039347.1:1352-28895 GCA_032466535.1 Forpus xanthops | reverse complement strand
GCGCGGCCCGGCCCGGCCCGCCGGCAGGGGGCGGGCCAGATGGCGCCGCCGCTCTGCCTGGGCCGCGTTGCACGTCTGTTGCCGGCTGCCGCTACAGCTCGAGCTAGAGCCCTGTGGTCGTTTCCGCGCATCCCTTCGTCTTCCTCGTCCTCCTCCTCTTCTTCTTCTTCCCATCTCTCTCCGCAGCCGCCCGCCATGCAGACCTTCCAGTACCCAGAGGTGTACCGCGACGAGACCGCCGTGAGTAGGACGCTCGCCGGGGCAGCCCGCGGGTGGCGTGTGGCGCCTGCCGGGCCCTGTCGCGGGACAGCCTCTTTCGACAGCCCTCTCTGTGCTGCGGTGGGCCGCCTCGGGGGAGGGGTGTTACTGCTTTATCGGCTTTCGGGGCTTTGTTCGGCCTCGGCCTTTAAAACCGCATCTTGCTCTCTTCAAAGGGTGTGTGAATTTTAGCGGCCGTGGGCCGCGGCGGCTGCCGGGTGCAGGCGGGATTCTTGCCCGTCATGCCGGTGCCTGAGGGAACGTCTCGTGTGTGGGGCCTGAGCCGCCCGGGGCAGGCTGACGGGCCGGGATCCGGGCCGGGGCCACAGCGTAGCAATGGGAGCGGGATTCGTGGCTGCCGGGCCGGCGTGCGGATCCCGCCGCTTGAGTACGGCTGTGCAGATCAAGGAAGTCCAGGCCTCAGCGAGGGCTGTAGTTGCGTGCCGAGGGACAGGTAGCCTGTTTTTAGATGATTGCACACCTGTAAAATAGCTCCATCTCCTTGTGATCCGTAGTAACTTGATATGCAATGATTATAGCGGAAGTTTGGCTGAAATGAGTCCAGTTGTCTTTGCCTTCTGCAAAAGAATGAGTACAGGAATTATTTACAGAACTAACGTTACTTTTAAACCAAAATGTTTGCCAACATGAGCTAATACTGGAAAAACCTGAAGTATTTGCTTTCATAGTTGACTGAAAAGCTGAACTATGCAACTCCTAACAGCAGGTGTCTGGTCTTATTTTCTGTGTTGCAGGAAGGAAGTAAATAAATTCAATCATGTGGGTTAGTCTTTTGTGTTTTGTTAGTTTGTTTTTACTTTATATATGTACTTCACTCACATGTTTGTGAGTAGCAATAGTAGGGAGGGCTAAACTATATTTTGGGCGCATCCAGTAATCGGGTTTTGTGATTTGACTTGGACACCGGATTTGGAAGAGGCTTGGACTTTTTTGTTGTTTTGGGGCTTGGTTTTTTTCTTATAATTGCTTTATTAGACTTATCTTGTACAAGGAATTTATATTCGTATTCTGTATTTCTCTGGTGTTACGTGTATTTTCTGAGGACAAATCTGCTGCTTTGGTGCCATCAAAGGATGGTAATATTAGCAACTCATGTGCGAGCAAGGCGTTGCTGTTCTCTTCCTTTGCTTCTTAGCACTGTCTGCTTTTATGAAATTCCAAAATACCCTTAATTTTGATGGCTGTTATTCCTTGATGAATAGCATCTGTGCATGTCTTCTTTTAAAGTACTGTCTTTTATAAATTCAGGTATTGGATTATCATGGCTGTAAAATAAGCGACCCATACTGCTGGCTTGAAGATCCCGACAGTGAGCAGACAAAGGTAACCTTTCTTTGTATGGGAGTAGCTGTCGCAACATGATTCTCTTTTATAGACTAGGTGCATGGGTACTCTGTTTTTCAAGGACCTGCCAAGGCTTTTTGGAGCCAATAGCAATGCCATTATCTTGTACCTTTGTGTTAGTGGGGGAAAGACTAAAGCACTTGGCATAACTTAGGTAACAGAATTTGGAAAACTTAAGGCCTTATTTTGGCCTTGGACCCATTTTTCTTGGACAATATGAAAGCTCAAGATGGTGTCATCACACTGAAGGGAAATACTCTGATTTTAGAATGCTTTATCCACTGTCTTAAGTGCGTCTAACTTTGTCATAATAAATAATAAATGCCATAATTGCCACAATAAAAAAGGGTAGAAAGAAGACTCCTTTGGCTTGCTTTCTTCATACAGTGACAGTGTACAAATCTTTTTTTTTCTTATCCCTTTTTAAAAAAACTGACAGACCCATTTTCCTCCTGAAATTAGGTTTTATTAATGTCTCTTATTGCAGATGTGGTGTTTTTCAGCCTGCAGTCTGGTGTAGCCAGCTTGTGCTGCTGGAACTGGTCTTTTGCTGAGAGATATTCCTGAAAAAGAACAAGTGTAACTGTGAGCCAGTTCCTCTGATAGTTCAGGCACAGAGCATTGGAGGGGTGATGGCCAGAAAGTGGTAGGTGGCAGTGTGGAAGGGGTTTCCTATGTTATGGCTAATAACTTCGTGATAACTGTAGTTCTACATCTAAGCCACTGGTGTATAGCTAGTATGTGTTACAATGTCAGAAAAATGATGGAGGGCAGGAGCTCTGTTTAAAAATATTCTGCAGAGTGGCTTTCCATTAGTGAGATTCCTTCTAGATTCTCTCATCTATGTGCTTACATAATACATTTTGATGAACTAAGGGGTAGTCAAATAGAACTTACTGTCTTTACAGTTAGGATCCAATTCCCTTCTTATAAATCTGTGAGCATATATAAAGACTCACGTGGATTAAGAAGGTCCATTTGAGAACAGGGTTTATTGAAAAACTCTGGCTCTGACATTAACATTTGTCATGGTTTAAGCCCAGCCATTAACTCAGAACCACGCAGTCGCTCGCTCACTCCCCCACTTCTTTCTCCCCCCGCCCCATGCTCCTGAAGGAATGGGGAGGAGAATTGAAAGAATGTAACTCCCATGGGTTGAGATAAGAACAGTCCAGTAACTAAGGTATAACACAAATCACTACTGCTACCACCATAATAATAATGATAAGGAAACAACAAGGGGAGAGAATACAGCTGCTCGTCACCTGCTGACCAATACCCAGCCCGACCCGAGCAGTGATCTAGCCCATCCAGGTAACTGCCTCCTGTTTATGTAGTGGGCATGACATGCTGTGGTATGGAATTCTTCTTTGGTTAGTTTGTGTCAGGTGTCCTGTCTGCTTCCTCCTGGCTTCCCCTGCTCCCTGGCAGAGCATGAGACTCAGAAGGTCCTTAATCAGAGTAAACATTACTTAGCAACAACTGAAAATGTTCGTGTTATCAGTGCTGTTCCCAGGTTGAAAGTCAAAAAACACAGCACTGCACCAGCTACTGAGAAGGAGCAAAATGACTGCTACTGCTGAACCCAGGACAACATTGAAAATTAGATATTCAGAAAGTTGGGAATATTTTGATTTTTTGATTTTGGCATCCTTAAGAAACGATACACATACAGTAGTTTGTGCCAGATTCAGAAGGAAGTATGTGTGGAGAGATGTGGTTATGTCTTTCATAGAGGCCTTACAAATATCTATAAAAGTGGTTTACAGGATCCTATGGAAGAGTTAGGATTGAGAAAATGTGAAGACCTGACAGTATTTAATCAGAGTTGTTCCCAGGCTGAAAGTCAAAATCACAGCACTGCGCCAGCTACTACGAAGGAGAAAAATGATTTCTGCTGCTGAATCCATGACAAACATCTTCCCAAAAATGCAGCAATTGAGACACAAGATGTCGTATTGGTGGAATGAAAATATTGTTAAATCTTACTTGCCTACACTCTAAAAACACATACCTTAGCAGAATTTTGCAGTGCAGTAGTAGTATGATGCAAAAAGTAGAGGGAGTTCTTGTGTGTGTAATATTATTCCAAAATTCCAGGATTAATGAGCAATGGGAAATTAACTATTTTGCTTTTGTACTTCCTTTATAGAAGAGGCCAAAAAAATAAATCTTGAAGTCCTAAATTCTTTTCATCTGCTTTGTTATCCACTCCTTTGTGCTCTGCAGCAGAGGTTGCTGATGGCCACTCTTGCTAGTTTTTCTTAATAGTTTTATCTCTCAAGTTCTTGAGATAGTTTGCAGAACTCCTGCAGAATAGTCATTCTGCACCTTCCAGATCAAAGAATAACCAGACACTGGTATAGAGGCAGCTGAATGACTGTGCAGTCTTCACAGCGAATTTGGAGCATCCTTTGTAGGTTTTTTAAGCCTTCATGTCACTGACTTTGAGACCTGAGTCTTTCCCATTTTTCCTCCAAGTCATTTTCTCTCTTTGTGCAGTCCTTAATATCCTAAACCTCCATTTATTTTGGAGGAAAGTCAAAATATCCTATGTAGCTTTCCAGCAATAGGCTACCTTTAATTTTCTTTGTGTTAAGTACCCAACTAGAAGAGGAATTACTTGGTTACATGTGCTCATTTGTAGTGAAAGAGCCCTTATATGGTTCCAGCTTGCAACATGCTTGCATGTTTGATTTGAGTACTTGTAACACTGAAAATTCTGGTTTATACCGAAAATGGAGGCTGAATGTCATTCATTTACTGAGTTAGGAATCTTTTCGTGCATGCAAACAATAAAAATTGAGTGTGTGCTGATGATTATATAGACAGATATGTTGGAATTCTGCTTTTCTAGACGTAGCAGAAATAGTCGTGTCAAGCATAGGTGTGGTTGCAGAAAATAATGGATAGGCCTTTGTTTCTGTGTTGGTAGGACTGAAACATCAGTTTTACTTTTTCTTGAAACATGGAGAAAGAGGCAAAGGCAGATGAGGTTGGTTTTAACTCTAGAATTTTCATGGTAGTTTTACGTGATGCCCACTTTAGGGCTAACTGGGCTGTGACTGAAAGAAATTACCCGCAACAGCTATGAGCATAAAGAATAGTGCTCATTGCTCCTGTGGCTAGTCCAAACGATCTTGTGGGCTCTGAAAGTTAGCAACTTACAAACAAGTGAACATAGAAGGGTGGGGTTGGTGGGGTTTTTTGGTAATTGGCTTAATCAGGTATTTATGCAGTGGGAGTATCTGATCCACTGTAGTTTGCAGGTTTCCATTTAGTCAGGTAGTTCTGTGGTTTCTCTCTGTCCTCATTCCCCTTCTTGCACTAACAGGAATGCTTCTTTCCCTCTGTTGCATGGGCATAGCAAGGTGATGTTCTGGGAAAGAAGCCTTTGGAGGATTAGTTTTTTACTGGCACATATGTTTAATCTAGGTCACCCCAAGGCCACATGATAGTTGGATCTAAGATAGTCCAGGAATGGGATCTTTCCTGCCTACAACCTACGTTTAATTAGGTTAAAGTCAAATAGGTCTAGAATTTTTTCTGCTGGGTCACTAAGATGATTGTATTTAATATATAGTGTATATATAATCTGCTACAAAAAGGAGATTATTGAAATGTACAGGTGGCTCAGCAAGACTTTCTTGTCAGATGCTCAGTCTTACTGCTGATTAAGCTCATCCAGCTACATCCTCAGTCTCTGTTGGAAAAGTTGTTCTTTCATGTTCATGATTTACATGCTTTTTTTCCCCTCTGTATGCTTGGCTGGAGTAGTCATGTGTAGCAGTAAGCAAACAAAACTCCTTTCTCCAGATACATAAATAAAAACTGAGCCCCTGCTCAGATGGGAAGGTTCCTACTTCACGTTGGAGAGAGGAAATTGAGAATGTGGGTTCGCGTTTTGCTACTATTTGGCATTGACCTTCAAGATAGACTGAGGAATTATCCCCAGCATAGTTGAAAAGTTGTGTTACACAGATAAAACACCTCTGATGACAACATAGGCCAGAACTGCAAATATACACTTTTAATGTGGTCGTGGGTTTGACTTGGAGGGACTTTTCAACTTCTTGGTTTGTTTACATACTTTGTGGGAAATAAGTAGACTGTAGCAAAGTCTTTAACTTCAACCCTTATTCTGTCCTTTCTTCTGCTAGCAAATTCTGTCCTGGTTCAATGCTTACAATCAATCAAGAGATGTAGATTTCTACAGATAAAATAAGAATCATAGAATAGTTAGGGTTGGAAAGGACCTTAAGATGGTCAAGTTCCAACCCCCCTGCCATGGGCAGGGACACCTTCCACTAAACCATGCCAGCCAAAGCTCTGTCCAGCCCAGCCTTGAATACCACCAGGGATGGAGCATTCACAACTTCCCTGGGCAACTCATTCCACTGCCTCACCACCCTTACAAAAGAATTTCTTCCTCAGATCCAGTCTAAACTTCTCCTGTTTACATTTGAACCTGTTACCCCTTGTCCTCTCATTACAGTCCCTCATGAAGAGACCCTCCCCAGCATCCCTATAAGCCCCCTTCAGATACTGGAAGGCTGCTATGAGGTCTCCATGCAGCCTTCTCTTCTCCAGGCTCAACAGTCCCAACATTCTCAGCCTGTCTTCATATGGGAGGTGCTCCAGTCCCCTGATCATCCTCATGGCCCTTCTCTGGACTTGTTCCAACAGTTTCATGTCCTTTTTATGTTGAGGACACCAGAACTGCACACAGTCCTCCAAGTGAGGTCTCACAAGAGCACCTCCACTGACCTGCTGATCACACTCCTCTTGCAGTTCAGGATACAGTTGGCTTTCTGGGCTGCAAGCGCACACTGCTGGCTCATGTTCATTCTCTCATCGACCAACACCCCTAAGTCCTTCTCCACAGGACTGCTCTGAATCTCTTCTCTGCCCAACCTGTAGCTGTGCCTGGGATTGCTCCAACCCAGATGTAGGAGCTCGCAACTTCATCAGGTTGGCATCAGCCCACCTTACAAGCATGTCAAGGTCCCTCTGGATGGCATTCCTTCCCTGTAACATATCAACCGAACCACAGAGCTTGGTGTCATCAGCAGACTTGCTGAGGGTGCACTCAATGCCACTGTCCATGTCACCGACAATGTTGAACAAGTCTGCTCCCAACACCAATCCCTGAGGGACACCACTTTTTACTGGTCTCCAGTTGGACATTGAGCCTTTGAGCACAACTCTTTATGTGTGGTCATCCAGCCTGTTCTTTATCCACCAAATGGTCCATGTATCAAATTGATATCTCTCCAACTTAGAGACAAGGATGTCATGTGAGACAGTGTCAAACGCACAGGTCCAGGTAGATGACATCAGCTGCTCTATCCCTGTCCATCAGTTCTGTAGCGCCATCATAGAAGGCCATCTAATTGGTCAGGCAGGACTTCCTCTTAGTGAAGCCATGCTGGCTGTCACAAGCCGCCTTGTTGTTTTTCATGTGCTTTAGCATACCTTCCAGGAATCTTTCTGTATAGGCTTATGAGGATGTGCAGTTACTGTTAGCCCTATTGCCTTCGTGGCATCTGTTTAGCTCAGCATGGTGGATGGAGTTGCTTACTCTGAAAGTTTCTGCTGACATCTGTTTCTTAAGAGCAATATTTCAATTATGTTTTGCTTTTTGAACATAAGCACAACCTTGTGCTCAAAAGTGTAAGAACAACAGAGTTCCCAAACTGGGCTGAATTCTTCTCGGTGGAGCTCTTTCAGAAATCTGTAATTCCTACCTCCTTCTTCAGATAGCGGTGTCATTCCATTTTACAAATAGTCTTGGAATCTTTGGTGCATACTAAGGTGGAAGGGGAAAACTATAAATTTTATGTAGAAACAGAATTACTATTGATTCAGCTGTGAGTGCAGTTGTTAGTATGTAAACATTCTGTTGTGCATTCTTAACATGTTTGTAAAGAAAAGTTTGTGTCTCCTCTTTGAATGAAATGAAAGTAATGAAAGCCGATGTGCTAAGATGTGGCTATGCAGTTAAAAGTGAGTAACATGCAGTTCCAGTATGCCCTTGCCGCAGAGTTACTGTTTTGATTGCACTGTTGATATATGAAAGAGATGTGTGCCAGTTTCTGTCCAGTAAATGCAACTGGAAAATGCTTTTGCCCATTCAGTGCAATGGATGGTTTTATACATGTTTTTTTAAGACACCTTTGCTCTGAAAATATCACAGCAATTTGAGTAGTTTGTGTAGCATGTGCTGTCTATATTTTTGTGTATGTGGTCTTTAAAATTTACATTTCCATTTAGAGAAAACAAACTCAGATACACATAATTCTTGGGTAGATTTCATTAAGTTCTTTCATCATCTGATTGGGGGATGTTGTGTGAAAGCTGCCTGTCATTTTTGACTTACCACAGGGATGTGCTGTGCTCCCATGCTGGGTGTTAAACTGTTTATGCCACTATGATCCTCAAAGGAGAACAGAAGCAAAAATTTGCCTTTCTTTGGCAATGCATTCACTGTTTCTCTTTTTCTTACAGTATCATTTCCTGACTTGATTCTTGTTGATTTGTAAAGTCTAATTTTGATTAAAGGTCCCAAAGTCATCATTGTTATCCTTCTGAATCCGTTAATTTTCAGTGCTATAGGGCTTGCTTTAAGTCATCCTTGAGTATTGACTTGTGTATAGCCAAACTGTGTGTTCGTAAACTAATATGTTTCAGCACTTAGCCAAGTGCTCTTAGAGCATTACTAATTCTGCACTCGCGTGTTTAAAGCTTACCAGTTTCTGTATGCTTTGCTAGGCATGAGCAAACACATCTCAGGTAGAGAATGACCATAATTAATGCACTTTCACCTTTACCTTTTGGCCTGACAAGCCTCTGAAAATACAGCTTGTAGTGCAGCTCTTGGCTATGCACTGCTGTGTCAGCAAGGCAAATGAGAGGGAGAGTGTCTCTCTGCTTGCCCCATGTGCTCACTTCTCACCATGTGACGTCTGTAAAATGCTGCTGAAAGAGCTTCATGTTGCATTCTTTCCTATTTTCACCTGAAGAATTAGTAAATGAGTAAACATTCATAGCAATTGGTGAATGTGTGCCAGGCGCTCTGTACAGCAGCTGGCTCTTCTGAAGAACTGTGAAATACAAGTTACAGAATATGGATTTTGTAGCCCTCCTGTTTCTGTGGGCCGTGCCCTGCAGTGCAGTTCACTGTTGTCCTTTGTAGTTATCCTGTGTTCATATGCTTGTTGTGTGACTGATTCATGACAGGTAGAAACAATAGCATCTTTCAGAGCAACTGTGAAAGAGACCTGTGTAAGCAAGAGATGAGTGAACAGCGTTTAAGTCTGGAGGAAAGAAGCTGGGGTCAGAGTGATACTGCAGCCATCATTGCGATATCAAGCAGTGAATCAGCCACTCACACTGTGTCCTGTCCTTCCTGGTCTATGTTAGAGACTGAAGGGCCTGCGTGTCTGCTTCTTAGTAGCTGTGGTTAATACTTAGGTATTAATTTTATGTTAATGTACTGTGCTATAAATAGAAATGGTGGAACACCAACTGAATGCCATTATTTTCTGTACGTACCATGGGAGTGGCAGCCTGTACAAAAAGCTGGAGTAGTAATGGTTTTGGCCACTGTCCTTAGTGTTTGTGACTGAGAGAAAGAAATCAGACTCCTCAAAATTATCTTCTCCAAGATTAGGTACTTTTGCCTTTTGTAACTAAGAACTGATCTGTGGACAGTGCTTTGACCTTTCCAGGAAATACTGGCTAGGACTAATCCTCTGTGTTATGTTAATAGGATGAACAGATGGTGCACATGATGTTTTGTATCATCTTCCAGCCCTTTCCAATTCTTGAATTAATAGTGCAGTCTGTGGGCAAAAGGGACTCTCTTCTTTATCAATTTCTTAAGCTGTTGTAGAGTATTGGAGTGATGTATATGTGTGATAAACTAAGGGAAGAGAGGGAAAATGGTATCTCAAGGGTATATACTGTAGCTTTTCTATGCCATTTAGGTAAATATAAAGAGAGTTTTTAAAAGCATACAGCTTGGGTGTTTTTTGGGTTGTTTTTCTGTTTTTTGTTTGTTTGTTTGTTTGTTTTTAAGAAGAATGTTAGGAATCTGGACTGTTTTGAGGACAGAACACTGGCTTCCTCAGTGTGTGCCCTGGAGAGAAGTTTTTCAGGATAAAAGATCAGTCTTATTACAGTATTGTGGCATAATCATAGAATAATTAGGATTGGAAAGGACCTTAAGATCGTCTAGTTTCAACTCCCCTGCCATGGACAGAAATACTTCACACTATGCCGTGTCACCCAGGGCTCTATCCAGCCCGGCCTTGAACGCTCCCTGGGATGGAGCATTCACAACTTCCTTGGGCAACCCATTCCAGTGCCTCACTACCCTCACAGTAAAAAACTTCTTCCTTATATCTAATCTAAACTTCTCCTGTTTAAGTTTTGACCCATTACTCCTTGTCCTATCACTATAGTCCCTAATGAGGACTCCCTCCCCAGCATCCCATGTAAATGTGTAAGAATCTTCAGGTGTAACACTCTATATGATCTATATGGGGGGAAGATGTCTGTGATGCATTGTTTTGGAAAATAGGGTTTCCTGTGGGAAATATGTTTCTGCTTGAGTTCATGTCTCTTCCTGGGGGGATTGTTTTCTTTCAGGCATTTGTGGAGGCTCAGAACAAGCTTACAGTACCCTTTCTTGAGCAGTGTCCTGTCAGAGGACTGTTCAAAGAACGAATGACTGAACTCTACGATTATCCTAAGTACAGTTGCCACTTCAAGAAAGGAAAAAGGTATGTGAGGAATGTCTTTGTAGGTGATGATGAATGTGAAGCAAGTCAAAAGCAACTACCAATAAGGAAAGCAAATTATAAATTGTATTAATTCTTTTATAGTTGGGAAGTAGGAAAAGTAAGCCATTGTTAATATATATGGCTGCATGATGCAGAGCGCAAGGTGCTTGACTGTCTACAGTTCCCAGTCATATTATCTTAATTTTTTTTGTTGTCTTTTCATAAGAAGATTTGTGAGTTTATCAAAACTCATACAAATTTGTAGAATGACTATTTTAAAAGTAAAACTTTTAGGAGTTCCTTTCAGGATTTGTCACTGTCAGTATACTTAAAGGCACCTCATGCTGAAAACAGCACAAGTCTGTCATGTGCACGTTGTTCTGAATATTCACTAGAACACTACTGTTACATTGGTTGTACTTTGAGCTGCTGGTAGGATTTTTGTTTTGTCATAGCCAGTGGGATTCTCTTGTGAAAAACTGATCCTGTATTTGAAGAGGATAGGGGAAGAATCATTTGGAGGACTTAAGGCAACTGATGCAAAAGGATGTGTCTTCTAAAAAATAAAAAACTTCCTATATTCCAGTATCTAGCCTACTTGTTTTAATGTTGTGGTTATGCAAAGAGATGGTGCTTCTGTGGCTTACCTGAGGTCTAGAGTCTGCAGCTGCTACTCAATTTTGTGACCTGTTTGAGAAACACTAACAATATCCTAGAAGGAAGTAAAAGGATTAAGCTGCTAACTTAGTAACATCTAAAGACTGTTTTAGCAGTTGAAAAAGAGTGTTAAACAACTAGCCATTCTTAAATCATGTGAAACACAAATTATCCTTTGTGGTATTTTCAATTTGTTTCATCTTTGTTCAGTGGGCACTCAGACATAGCAGGTATGCTTTCGCTGTCATCCATAGAGAAGAGCAGAAGATGTCTCAGTGCCTTAAGATTTCTGCAAGAATTTCCTCAAGATATTGAGGAAAATCTGCTACTCTTTAGTTATCTGTCTTATGCTGTGAGGAAGATGTGGGTACTTGTTACTAAGGGAGGAAAAGTCTGTACTGTGTGGGTTTTTGTGAATGTACACTGTGAGGCATGAACCCAAGCTGGTGTTGATTTGTCACTGATGTAGCATAGCATGTCAGTGTGAGGTTTAAGCCCAGAAACTATGGAGGTTTTTAGGGCAGTGCTGCATCCAGAGTAGGCCATTTTGAGCGAGTCAGGCAAAGAATTTTTTTTATGTGATGCTCATGCAGATGTAGCTATGCTGAATCAGATTCTGGAGCAGGCCTGGTCAGTGACTGCTCTGGATTCCTGGACCCATTCTCCATGTACAGTGAAAACATGCCTGCGTGTGGTTAGCTTCAATGCTGTTGAAATTTGATGTTGCAGAAGTGTTCATGGCAGTGATGAATATAGTCTCCACTAGAGATAAGGCTTAATTTGATGCAACACACTGTCCTCCAGGAAGAACATTTATGCCAAAAGTTTAATGTGCTTTATCTTATGACAGTTTACTTTGATTTTAATAGATGTCATCTTAGGGTTTTTTTTTTAGTATTACTCTTGTTTATTGACACATGCTAAAGTTAAATCACAGGTTTAAAAATCATGTGTTACGGTGTTTGAGGTGATCAAGAAGGATCTACCAAGTTAAGTAACACTTAGTAAGGGGAAGGGAGAGGAACTGTTCTATTTGAAGAACTGTGTAAACTTCTTGTGACACTTAGAAATTCTTAATTTCTCCAGTATTCTGCTGAAGAATAGATGTTAATGACAGTGTCTGAAATGCTGTTTTGTAGAATCTGCAGATGGGAAGAGTACTGAGGGAGGTGGTGTGTCTGACACATTTTTTGACCTTTGCTTCCAAGCTTATTGCCCAGTATTTCAGAGGTGAAATTGACTAGAAAATGCATGGTCAGATGGAAATCTTCTACTCCTCTGAATCTTTCAATTCTGTCACTCATTGAACATTATTGTTAGTATTTGAACATACTACTAGTGCACATTGTTGGCCAGGCCTTTGTGAGTATAGTTCACCCTCCTGGGTTTACCAGGCTCCCACATTTGTATCCAAATATTGCACAGTCTCAGGAAATATGTAAACTTGTGTGTAAGTTTGAACATTACTCCATAAATTTCCTTGTTCCTCCAGTTGAAGCTGCTGTTTAATTTGTTAAGTCACGGGCTTGTGTAGTAAAACTTGGAAGTCCTATGAAGGATGGGGAGTGTAGTGCGTATGAATTGCATAGAGATATTTATTTCTTTGAGATCTGTACTATCTTACAATGCTAAGAGTATCCCTCACTAAAGAGAATTCTGTAGCTCTCTGTTTCTGCAATTTTTTCAAATCATACAGTTTTAGGGACAGTGGAAAATACAGATGAAAATTTCAGTTGTTTCATGGGAGCATCTCTCTGCCACTGGATGCAGATTGAAAGTAGCAGTATGAATAACAGAGCTTAGAACAGGGGATGGGAACCTCTACCAATACAAGTAACAGGGAAATGATAAGGCTGCCAGAGCTGTTTAACATAGCAAGTTATTTAGAGTTTATAGTATACTTGGCTTTGTTTGAAATGAACTGTGTGAAATGCAGCTTTTGTTTTTAAAAGATGCTTTGGATATATCCTACAGTCACTACTATATAATCTATATTACTGGGATGAGATTCCTCTCATTTTTAGAGGCCTAGAAATTGGTGTCTGGACTGCCTCTAAACTAAGGGGGCAAAAAAGAGAGGGTGGTTAAATCTCTGTTGGCCACAGAGGAAACCAGGATTCCTACCCTGCCTTGAAGATTATGTTTGCCTTATATATTTATCTGTTTGTTTGTTTGTTTGTTTTCCATTTTGTGACAGTCTCACACAAGTTTTTCATGCTTGTCTATCTGAAAATCTGAGTTCTTCCTACTTATTTTTGCCTCTTGTGTTCTTTTAGGTATTTCCACTTCTACAATACAGGACTGCAGAACCAGCGAGTTTTGTATGTACAAGATTCCCTGGATGCTGATGCCAAAGTTTTTCTTGATCCAAATAAGCTTTCTGATGATGGCACTGTAGCTTTACGAGGTCAGTGAGATGGAAATTCCTGCTGAGTAAGTCTGGGTCTTTAGCAGAAGTTGGAAGTGATTTTCAATTCTTCACCTGCAAATGTACAGTCACAATAGACATGTGGATTTGTGTAGCGTTTCAGAAGAATACTTCTAAATCTACATTGTATTCACAATTAACTTTGTTTAATTTCTCAACATCTTTTTTCACAATTCTGTAGCAAGTTTCCACTGAAATATGAACAGATCTTGAGGCTGTACATAGCAAGGATAAAAAACATATGTATTTATATTGACTAATAAAATTGTATTTTGCATGTTTAACACATGCCAATAAGTTAGAGACTGTGGAGGAATGTAACATTAGCTTTTATGAGAATCACAAAGTTAGTTGTGTTTGCCTTGTTGCTTTTAACTTGAGATAGCTGCCCATTTTCCCACTTCCTGTTGGGTTATTGTAGAAGCAAGAGTCTTGGACCTAGAAGCCTTTAAATCTGTTCAAGACCAGCTGATAAAAATAAAGGGCAGAATCAGAATTAGTGGATGCGTCTTTTAGTGTGATCTAGTTGAAAAGAATCAATGTGGCTTTCCTTAGTGAGAAGCCTTGCCTTAAACTGTGGATGTAAGGAATACGTTCATATAACCTTTCTGTATTTCTAAAAGCTTATGAGAAAGTTTCTTTCCAAATGTACTTAGAGAACCAACAGCCGTGGAACAGGAGGAGGAAACTCCTGATGTTGATACATAATTGGTTTAAAGGCAGAGACAGGAATAACTGATCAACTGTCAAAGTAGAAATTGTAAGTAGAATTCTGTCAGGGGCTATGCTAGGACTGGCACTATTCACTATGTTCATGTTTCTTAGAAAAAGGAGTGAGCAGTGAGGCAGCATTGTTGGTGAAGACACAAAATTACTGCAGGTGAAAGCTAAAGAATGACTGAAAAGCTGCAAGAATTTGTTCACAATAGCAAATGGGCAATAAATCTACAAGTAAAAGTCTCTGTGCAGATAGATTAAGTGAAGCACAGGGACAAGCAATCCAGATCTCATTTGTAGAGGAATGGATGGAATGGACTCTGAACTGACCATGGCCACTTGGGAACAATTCTTAGTCTGTAATAGTACCATGAAAATGTCAGCCTGGTTGTCAGTAGCAGCCAAACAAGTACATCAAGTATCAGAAATTTTTAAGAAGGAAATAGAGGATGAAACAGAAAACACCATTACATTAGCAACCCAGAGATTTATAGAGTAGCACTGAATACTAAATACAGTTCCAGTCCCCTCAGCTCAGAAGAGGCTCTGAAATACAGTTCAGAGGAGGGCAGTAGGAACAATCAATGGTATGGAGCAAAGGTCAGAGACAACTAAGTGTGCCTGGATCAATCAGCTTGGAAAAGGGACAATTTGTGAGGTATATAATAGAGGTCTACAGAATCATTTGTGGCGTGCAGTAGCATGGAGAGAGAGTTAAAAGGGGTTGGTTAATCATCCTTTTTCTATTACAAGAATTAGAGGATGTCAAATTAAGGCAATGGAGTCAAGTCCAGAGCAAATAAAAGGATGTGATGGTTCATGCTACAAGTAGATTTGTAGAACCCCGTACCAGTGGACATTGGTGGTGCAAAAAACTGGGTTTAAAGGCAAGCTGAACAAGGTCAAGGAGGAGGGAAGCATTGAGGATTATTAACCAGCTACTTCATGGAAATGAAGTCTTCTAAGCTAAAAGCAGTCAGAGGTTGCAAGAATGAGGAAAATAGTACATGTGCTTGCATTATTCTTACTCTTATAGGCATCTCATTGTGGTTACTCCTGAGGACTGCTAGGTGGAATCTTGCTCTGGATCAGAATGGCCACTTCTGTGTTCTTATGGGGAAGAGTATGTTAGGAAGACACAGTGATGCCTCGCAAACTTGTGACTTCTGTGAAATGCATCTTGTTTGTGTGGTTTTTCAGTAGTTTGAGGTCTGTACAGGCATATGATAATTCAGTCTCACTTGAGCTGATTTACAAGAGTGAGTTTGATACTCATCAGCTATGCTGGAAGCTCTTGATTTTTTTTCAGAATCATGTTTTCCTCAGTTTGGGTAGAGCAACGTATATGTCAAAGTTTTTAGCAAATCATACTGGGGTTTAATCCATTTGCATCCAGTCACAAATTTTTCCAGTTACTTCAGTTTTAATGGTTTCTGCAGAGTCTAGTTTTCAGTAATTCCAATATTGAAGTGTTATTTGCTATATTTCAGGGTGCATTGCTTGCATCTCAATTTGTTAACTTCTTTGGTACTGTTTCTCTCCTGAAATCTCACTTCAAGTTCTCTACCTATGTGCATTTTCAGTCTCCACTTCTTCTCCGAACTCAGGGAAGAAGAAGTTATTATTACTCAAATCATAATTCTTTTGTTGGGGATAAGTGATATATGCATGCTTTACAAGTATTCATGCCTGGAATCATACCTGTGAACAACTCAAAACCCACAGAGTCTAGAAAAGTGTTGTGAATCGTGAATCCCAAGTGATAGCAGATGTAGTTGCTTGCACTGTCTTTTAAAGAGCATACCCTCTTCTCTCAGTGTTCACTGAACACAGTTCTTCTGTTTCCTAATTTCACCTCTTGAACTTTCATTGGGATTTAGCTAGCGTGTAGTAAATAATAAGTTGTGTGGCAAAATAACAAACACTTTCTTGAAAATATTGATCCCTTTTGCTGCTTATTACTTTATTTTGCTTGACTCCAATTTCCTAGGTTATGCGTTCAGTGAAGATGGTGAATACTTTGCGTATGGCCTGAGTTCTAGTGGCTCTGATTGGGTTACTATCAAGTTTATGAAGGTAGAAGGTCCTGAGGATCTTCCTGACACATTGGAGAGAGTTAAATTCAGTTGCATGGCATGGACTCATGATGGAAAAGGCATGTTCTATAACTGCTATCCAAAACAAGATGGGAAAAGTGATGGTAAGTATGGCTGTACTGATTGCATGCAATGGGGAAGCAAAATTACCTTTTCAGTAAATTGATGTAACAAACAATTAGCTCTACGAAATTATATTGAAATAACTAGCTGTATTATTTTATACAATTACATATCATGTTATGTCTTGTATAACCAAAACCTATGCTCAGTTAGTGTGAGTATCCTCTTGTCTGTCTGCCCTGTCTTTCTCTTAAAAGTTTGCTGCTCCTTTTCTTTTTCTCTGCAATGATTTATTTAGCTTTCATACAAAGTGTATGAAAGGATGGAAGTTGATGTCTGGTGACGGCTTGCTTAGATCTGCTTAGGCATTTTTGTGGGATAGGTGAACTGGCTTGGGAGATTGACCAGATACGCCCCAGCAATCTGGGGCATAAGGTTTTTGTTATGCAGCCTGAATAATTCATCTGTAGTTCACAGCACAGCAACACAAAATGTTTATGCTAGCAAAATTCAAGAAGCAACTCAAAAAGTGGAATAAATTGCTGAGGACTGTCAGTAGGGACGGAATTCAGCAGCTTTTATTATAAGGAAGTGCTGCTGATAAGTTTCTTTTGGAGCTGTGCTCTTTATTAAACCTTGGAGAGAGCTTTTGCTTTTGCAGCCTGTCATTTTACAGGACTTGCAAGTTAGATACTGACCTTCTGGTTTTTACTTTTAATTATGCTTGTAGTTCAGAAGGTGAAGTCCTGGAACAATAGCAACAACAACAACAAAATAATCAAGTAGCACCTCATGCAGTGCTTTAAAAGACTTCTTTTGTTTTGTTTTCAGGGAATGGAAATAGGAAGGTTTCTAGGAATCTTAATTAGCAATAAATCTTTAGTTGCCCAGGATGAAATGGGACCAAAAACATCATTAGAGGGTGGCAGGGATTGTTGTTTTTCTTTGCTTGGTGAGTATTTGTAGAAAGCAGATCTTGATGTGGTAAATCTTGAAATTCAAAGAATGTATTGTCAGTGGTAAAAGGAAAGCATGTCAGGTTTGCAGCATGGTTTGATGTTCTGTTTTGTCTTGTAGGGAGGTGTTTGTTTTGAGGCGAGTGGTTGTAGACTGAACCATAGCTAGTTCTCTCTGCTAAATTATTCTTTTATTATTTTATATGCAAAGGAATACAGAATTTTCTAAGGTTTTATTTGGTTGTTGGATTTCCTCAAGAACTAATTGGTTTCAATATTTTCATTTCACTAGGTACTGAGACTTCCACTAATCTGCACCAAAAGCTGTATTATCACGTATTAGGAACTAACCAGTCAGAAGATATCCTATGTGCTGAATTTCCTGATGAGCCCAAATGGATGGGTGGAGCTGAGGTATGGTAAATACCCTGCAGCTTCTCATCATTATATTCAGGTTTTCAGTTTCTAACACTGATAGTAACTACAAATCAAAAAACATTTTCTTAAACACTTTTCATTAGTGTTGCAGAGTTGATCACTGAGCTAAGAATCATTGAATAAGAATTGCTGAAAATAAGATTGTCTAGTTTGCTTTAATCCTCAAGCCTATAATGACGCAATCACATACTCTTTTTCTTCATGGAGGACATTTCACTGATACACATTCCAGGACACAGAAGGATCATTTGATAGACAATGTGTCACTGTTCTTGTTTCCTCTTAGTCAATGTTGAGTTGCAGCCTTCAGTCCCTGCACAAAAAGCTTATTCCAATCACCATGTGTAGATATTCCTTGCCATGTATTTATTTTATTTAGATTTATTTTTATGATGTCTTTCCCGAAAATGAAATACGTCTATTCTGCTTAGTTGAAGAGTGGAGGCATGCAAGCTAAAAACTGTTAATACTGTGTGCAAAGTTAGAGTCTTTACCTTTTCCCTACATCAAGTTTTAATCAGTACAAATATAGTGTGGATGGACTGTGTTATTTGAACTTAAACAAGTGACTGCTGGAATTGATTTCTTAAGCTTATTTTTTTGAACTAGTAGTATCTTATGCAAAATCCCAGTGAACAATGATAGGTAATCATGCTTTGTGCTTTCCATGAATGATTCAAAAGACCCTAAGTTTTGTAATTAATGTTTGTTTTATTCTTTGTATTAGATTTAACAGTGCTTGATTGAAGGCACTGTTCTACGTGTTGTTGGAAGGTAGTGGTTATCACTGTGTTTAGGAGGGAACTGATGTGTTTTTTGCAGTGGATAAAAACCTGTTGTAATTCTTCACACTCTCCTAGCTACTGTGTTTAATTAGTACATTTTGTTTATGTATAGGTTCTCTTTTGGTTTGACACTTCTGATGAAAACAAAATGATTTTGCCCTGATTTGGGGATTCTTTTTACAGAGCTACTTTTCCCTATGTCATCAAATGTGACACTTTTAAACATGTTAACCTATGAATATAGTGGGGGTTTCTTTTCTGTGGGCTGCCAGAGAAGTCCTTTCAGAGAATTTGAACACTGGGATTCAAAATGAGAGAGTGAGTGAGAATGTGGAAGGCTTCTCAGCAAGGTGACCACCCTGAGCTTTCATTATACAAATCAGACTTACCTGTAGGTTCTGTGAATAAACAGAGCCTTTTTTACATAATCTCATCTAATCATGAAACATATCTTTAACAACTGACCTGAATAGCAGTGTAAACTTGCAAATAGGGCTTTGGGATTTTATTTTTTAACTGTTTAAAACTAGTCAGTTATGTTGAATTTAACTGGCAATAAAATAGAACTTGGAAATAGTTATCCTTATTTTTCGCTAGTTGCATAAATAAATGCGTTTCCTGTTTGTAACAGATGTCTTGTAGTGATGTATCCGCTGATTCATACGAGTAATGCTTATTATTATTGCTTTGCAGTGTCGTGAGCTAAACTACACGTGTTGTTATGAAGGCAAATTCAGTTCTGTTGGGGAGGGCTCTTGTAGTCTGATTCATTAGAGTGTACATCTTTTTAGGATAGTGAAAGTTTGCAGTCTCAGATGCTATTAAATCCTGTGAAAATGTTATCTTCTGTATTGGGTGTAGAGGTACCTTTCTGGAATGGGTTGCCCAGGGAAGTTGTGAATGCTTCATCACTGGCAGTGTTCAAGGCTGGGTTGGACATAGCCTTGGGTGACATGGTTTAGGGGGAGGTGTCCCTGCCCCTGGCAGGGGGGTTGGAACTAGATGATCTTAAGGTCCTTTCCAGCCCTAACTATTCTATGATTCTCTTACAAATAGCAAAACCTTCTCTGAGATGACAGCATACTAACAGAGCCTTTTCTTATCTAAGTTGAAGGAGCATGTCAAGATCAGAAATAACAGAAATGGCTATGAGAAGGATCATGGAAGAGAATTCATAGTACAGTGCCTGCAGTGAGTAGCAAAGAGTTTGCCTGTCCAAGGTGCCCAGAAGCAGCCTGCATCTCCTGGCTCTTCTATTGTGAAAGGAAAGCTTGAGGCCAGCCTTAAATGTAAAAGAAGTATCTTTTTTATCTGATACCAAATCCCTTAGGGAAATTTTGTCATTAATAAGAATATATAGCTCTTACATTAAATGCTCAAAAGATCTTTGGGGTGCAAAGAAGAGTTCAATAGTAGTAACTTTTGCAGTAGGATAGGAAAATAATAGAATCTAGCACAGCTACCAGTTCTGAAGCCACTGGAATTGAAACAGGCCCATAAGTATGGGGAAGTGGGGAGGATGTTGAATAGAGAAACACCCCACTACTCTGGGTTCTTGTTTAATAAATTCATATGGCTGCTTATGACTCTTTTCTTGACATCTAAGAGGCATAAACTTCCAGAGATGCTGGTATTTAAGAAGAAATGCTAATTTAAGGAAACGTAGTAAAGCAGAGATTCACCTTGGTAAACAAACAAGAGCTTATCTGAGTGAAAGTACTTTAAAACAGCTGATCATCTTGGGTTGTGCTGTAAGCTTCAGCTGTAAAATGTGTCTGTCATTCTTATACTAATGAAAAATGGGTTTTAATGATCAGGAAGAAACATATTCTGCAATTAAGAAAACCCAGAACACAACAATGCAATTGCAAAGTGTGGTTTCATCCTTGTGCAATAAGTAAAAAAATCTTTTAGCTTATTCAAACAAGTTTTATGGTAAATTTTTACCTATTTGAGAAAGCGGAAGACCACAAAGTAATGGGAGAAAATTAAGATATCACTAGTAAAAATTTAATTATTGTCCTGAATATTATTACTTGGTACTAATATGCTGCCACAGATTTTAAAATATGGCTTTGCGCAGCTCAACATTTTATGAAAGTCTGCTTTGATGCATTCCTGTCAGATTAATAGATGTTTTTATTCTACAGAGCTTTGATAGGTCAGATATTTAGATATATTTGGTTATGTTTTACACAAGCTCCAGTGAGGACAGATTATGGTGAAGGATGGTCTAGCCTAAATGACCAAGGCTTTCTCTGTAGTGAGGACAGCTTGATCTTCCATAGTAGGGTTTAAAAGCAGAGTTTGCGGGTCTTACAACCACTGGGTCAAGGGAGAAAAATACATTGCTTACAAGTGAAAAACACCTGATAAGGTGCCTACTTTTGGAGTCTTCAACAGAAATAATATTACCATGGTAATTAAAACAATAAGTACTTTGAAGCGTGTTGTGGGGAGTTGTTGTGGTATATATTTTCAATGGAGAGAAGAAACTAGGTCCCTGATTAGGACAAAAAAGGGTTGTGTAAAATCTTACCAGCTTAATACGTTTGCAAGACAACATGCAAGAAAGTAGCTTCAGTTTTTACCTCATTACGTATTCAACACCAGTGAAAATGGTGTTGGCATAGAAATACAGATGCATTCCAATTCCTCACTTGAATGGATTGCTTCTGAGGGAAAGATAAAATCTGATTATTGTTAGTCGGATGTATAAGTTTTAAAAAAGAGGGTATCAAATCTTTTCATTACTCTAGGAAAAGCATATGTGTTTCTGGTACAGATTCTGGATGGTGGCAGAGCTGTGAAGAGCAGAGGCAGAGTTTATTTGAATAACATCCCAGTAGAGGGCAGTCTGGTATGAAGATTTTTGAAACCTTGGCAGCGTTACAGCTACTCGCTGCAAAGAGGAGCTTCCCGTGCTTCGCTGTTTAAGTGATGTGTTCTTTTTCTTCTCCAGGCTCACAGAGCATCTCTTTTTCGCAGCCAGAGTGTTACTCTCAGAGTTAAAGTTATGTAAGAGCCTTTCACAGTCGGTAGTGTTAAAAGTCCCTATGGTACTGTCAGGAAAGTAAATTGTAAAGAAAGGAGGGGCTGAGGGGAGTGCTCCCACCCTCCCATCTCAGTTCTGCGAGCAGTAAACCAAGTACAATTTCTCATATTGTCTAAGAAACACAGTGCACAGTCTCTGAATTGACTCTTTTTTTTAATGTTTAGAGTTATCAGTTAACATCAATAGCTTTCAACTGTGGAGGTGATCTTGCAAATGAAATTCAGATCCCAGAGGAGTAAGCTGTGCCAGGTGTGTGCAGGCTATGGCGTGTTTTTACTGAAGGAATGTGGAAGTGCAGCATCCACAGGGAAGAGTGAGCAGCATGAAGGGGGAAGGGCTCAGAACACTGTCAGTTTGCTTGGGTGAGACGTGCTGCTGTGTAAAATGTGTCTGTGGGTATTTTTCTAAAGCCTTACACTGCCTTTGTCAAGGTGGAATCTGGAATAGAAGTCTACTATTAATATCTTCCTACAACCATGGCAATAGGTCTAGGAATTTTAGAGTTGTACTATTAAGAAACATGCAGGAAACCTTTGTGGCTGTGCATTAGGCTGTGGAAGCTATGTAATCTCTTTAATAGCCAAGTTTGTGATGTTGTGGTACTTTCATTGCACTTGAAAGCAAGTTGACAACCAAAGGAAAAGTCACAGGTGATGTTTGTCACCTCAGAATGTAATTCTGATGGACCTGATGCTGAAGTTATATATTCCTGTAATCACCCATTATTAGGGCTGCTGAAATCTAGTTTATTAAATCAGTATGATGCAAATAGAAAACAAAATGAAGCATTTACAGCCTTAGAATACCAGTTTCAGGGAAGGGGGGGTTGTGTGTATGTGGAGACAGTCACAAGAAGTTGCTCCGTGAAAGGCAGTTTTTGCCCCAGTCATCATCATGTTAAAATGCCAAAAGATTGATAGAACATTAAATTGTGAAGCTTTGATTCCATCTCTGATTTTTTTTTGTGAGCTTTGATTTTGTTTTTTTGTTTTTGTTGTTTTTGTTTTTTCTTGTGATTCATTTGCTCTGTAATTGAGCATATTGGAAATGTATTAGATAGCACTGACAGCTACCTTGTTCCATATGCAGAGGGCAGTAGTGTATGAAGAGCAGTAGTTTGTAAAATAACTGCAGATGGATTTTAGGTTGTGGATTTTAGTAGTGTTAATGTCTGCAATTAAAGGAGAAGTCAGTTTACCTTTTCCTCAATGTAACTGTATTCTGTAATAACTGAATCTGACTATTTTTTTAGTATTGTGTTATGCAGAAGCAAATTATGCTATGATTAGTGTTTTTCCCTGTTGATAATAAAAAGGGAATAGGTGGTAAAGCTTTGAATTGGTTAGCTTAAAAAGGAATCATGTGTATATATATGCATGTAGTTGCCTTAATAGAGTACTCAAGCACTCAAAGGGCTCCGGTTTGTGAACTAAAAATGGAGAGCTCTTCCTTATCCTGAATCTTGAAGTGGTGGACCTGGTAGTATTAAAAAAAATAGCATTCATTTTCACTGGGTTTGTTGTCATGTGCTTCACTTGGAAGCAAAGCACTTTAATGTCTTTCCTATTGGCATTTTAGTTGAGGGGTAATACATGAAGTCAGGAAGTCTGAAAACCTGACAGCCTTCTCCTGCTCATTATTTTTTCTGGCTTAGTTTAATTATGTATGAATTTTTGGTTTGAAATTTGCTGCTAGGAGACAAAATATTTAACTTCAGTTTCACTGTGGATTGTCATAGATGGTTACTACTATTGTGTCCTGGGTTCAGCAGTAGCAGTCATTTTGCTCCTTCTTAGTAGGTGGTGCAGTGCTGTGTTTTTGACTTTCAGCCTGGGAACAACGCTGATAACACCAATGTTTTCAGTTGCTGCTCAGTAATGTTTTCATCTGACCAAGGATTTTCTGAGTCTGATGTTCTGCCAGGGAGCAGGGGAAGCCAGGATGAAGCAGAGACAAGACACCTGACACAAACTAACCAAAGAGGTATTCCATACCACAGCATGTCATGCCCACTATATAAACAGGAGGCAGTTACCTGGAAGGGCTAGATCACTGCTTGGGTCGGGCTGGGTATTGGTCAGCGGGTGACGAGCAGCTGTATTCTCTCCCGTTGTTTCCCTTATCATTATTATTATGGTGGCAGCAGTAGTGGTTTGTGTTATACCTTAGTTACTGGACTGTTCTTACCTCAGCCCGTGGGAGATATATTCTTACAGTTCTCTCCACCCCTGGGGCGGGGGGGAGGAGAGGATGGGGGAGAGTGGAAGAGCAGCTGTGTGGCTGATTTACAGCTGGGCTTAAATCACGACATAGAATACATAATAGAACACATAATCCTTTGGGATTCCTTATATGAAATTAACTATATTTTGTAATGAAAAAAATAATTGAAATACTCTTTACTAATTAGGCTTTAAATAATTTATCTTTTTTTTATATCCACTGATTTATTGAAGTTACAGTTAAACTACTTCATCTCTTGATGCTTTTCAAAGCAGTGGTTACTTTTCATCAAAATGGAGAGAACAGGTAACATTGAAGCAAAATTGCTAGTAAAAACAAAAAATACTCTTACTATAAGCCAAGACTTCACAGTAAAGATTTTACTTCAAAGAGTCTGATCCTTCAAAGACTAACAGTACTTGGGAGCACAACTATTGTAGTACTTCTCTATGTTTGTGTGGTGTGAAGATGGTCACAGCAAATATTTCAGAAAGAATAGATCTAATAAATTCAAAATTACTGAATAACTGAATGCCAGCAATGAAACTACAAACTATGTAGTGAAATAAGCTCTTTGAAATAATCCTTCCTTTACTAGTGCTGATTTAGGGATTAGTGCTGTCTTATGCCAATAAAATCATTATTATGCTAAAGGTTTTTAAAAGCTCCAGTTGAAGGGCTGCAGGATTTCTGCTGTCCTGTTTTGACTGGACCTAAATATATTTTAAAAATGTTCAATTGCTTTAGAGCCTCCTTACCTTTTACTGGTGGCTGTTGTTTCAAATGATAGAAATTATTTTAATGGGAGAAATGTGTGCTGGCTATTATTGCAGATCTCTAAGAAATTCGTGAGATGTGCTTCCCTTTGAGCTTGGATGTGGGAAACTGGGAGAATTTACTTCTGATCCAGACTGTCAGTTCTGGCTTTACAGCTGTCTCCCTTACGCTGAACCATGAATGCTTTTTTGAGTGGAATGCTGGTGTGAAATTTCAGTTCGTAAGTTTGTGGGCCAAGAGCAAGGATTGCCATTCAGCTCATGAAGATGATGTAGCAGCATCAGAATGACCCAAATGATAGTGGGGAAATCCAATTTCCATTTGCCGTTCTGAAACCGAGACTCTTGTCTGTTTATAGTGTAGAAGGTTCAGTGGCATTGAGACTGTGATAACACATTCATCAGTTCTGCCATCTGAGCTGCCGTAAGCAATCTCTGCCTCTGTTATTCATGTTTCCAGCTGCCTGGTGCAATATGTTGGGTCAGCCATTTGTGTAACTGCACAGTGAACTGACCAAGATACTAATCTGGCAGACTAAATCTGCTTTTATTCTGCTTCTTTTTTTATCTTTTTTGTTATGTTTCGGTGGGGTTTATTTTTTATTTTCTTTTATTACTTTTTTGGGTGATTTTTTTTTGTTTGTACTTTTTTTTTTTACTTTTTTTTTTTTTTGGTGTATTCTTTTTGTTTAGCATGCTGCTTTTTTCAGCTGGATCAGTTCCTCAGTCTGGTTTAGCTCACATAAATGGTGAAAGACTGTACTGACATGACTAGGAGAATGAACTTATAGGGATAGAAGCAACCAGAGCAGTAAGAAGAACTAGAGGTGGAGACCACATAAGCTGGTACTGCTGCTATTATTTGCTCATCAAATTGTAACTTTGCAATGTGAATGTCTAAATCTGCAGTATAATACTGAGCATTTTAGCATGCTGCAGTCAACAGTGTCTTGTCCTGTTTCTGTCAAATTCCTGTAGGTTATAGATCTCACTGATGTAAGAATAGCTTTAGTGATAGAAGCAGACCTAATTGGCATCCCAACAGCAATATGCTTGTGAATTCCTATTTCAAATTAAATATAAACTGCTATGAACTTTTCAGTAGTCCATCTGGGAGTGCGGAAGGAAAAATTTCATTAGATGTACTCAGATTTGCTGTCATCAGAGGTTCTGAATTGCCTTGACAGCAACAACATCAGAAATTTGCAAATAAGTTCTCTTTCTTGGGCAAAACAAATGGTCCTCTGTTAACTCACATTATCAAAGAAGAAATTAATGTGGGTTCTGACTATGACTGAAAGAATTTTATGTGTCATACTTTTTGAGTTTAACTGAAATATATGTTCATATATACTACTTGCAACTATTTGACGTGTTTTATGAGTTGGTGAGGAAGAGAAGGAGACTTTGTGCTTTTGCAGTATGAACAGTTGTTTAAGAAGCATATTGCAGTCACTAGTTTAATTAGATCTGATACCCACAGTTGATGTTTGTCTGAAAACACTGAAAATGCTTCTTTCAGAAAAGGTCACCTGATCTTGGTTTATTTTTCTGAATATACTCCCATCTTGGAAGAAGAAGGCAAAATACCTCAATATTGTAGATTGTCCTGTTAAAGCTTTCTCAGCTGTTTCATACAATGGGGTTTTTTTGGTCCAGTAGGAGTCTTGGGTGCTCTTTTCTATTTGCCTTCTGAGCTTTCAGCTGTATGGACTTCTGTTAAGGGTATAATTAGTTGTTGACAAAATGCCTGTAAAAAATGCAATTTAAAGACATGCCTTTGGTATTATTTTTGTTTGTTTTGAGAGGTCTTTGATTGTTGGAGCTTTTTTTGTTATCTTTCATACTTGGAGCTTTGCCTCTGTATTCTACTAAGTTCTTGTGTCTTCAAAGCTCTGGATGTATTTGAACAGCATTGTAATTGGGACCTAATTCTTCTGAAATTTATTTTGTGTAACTAATTCTAGAGATACTTTGCGCAACTAACGTTACAAATATTAAAGTGAATTGAAGTAATTACAATATATAAGAAATTTTTTGAAGATGTGTTTGAGGCCAAATGGAAAGCTTCCAGAGCTAGTTTGTGACTAGGGGTTTGATTTTCCATGAGATATTGTCATATAAGAACATGAGCAGGAAACAGCTTTCTCTATCAGCTGTTAAACCTAGTTCTAGTAATTTTGGAATACACTCAAAAAAGCTTAGTCAGGAGAGGAAAACTTTAAAGTTGATGACTTCTTGTTGCTTCCTGCCTTTCCTTGATGGACTTGCGCTTTCAAAAAAGCTTTGCCAGGACACAGCGTGTTTGCAAAGCCTGAGTAGAAAGAACAATTCACTGATGATGTTACATACCATTTTGGAAACTTCATCTTCTGTGTGTGTGCAAAAGCAAACCAGGAAGGTTTATCAGAAAATCTGTAATGTGGTTGTAGCTTGTAATGTTCATTTGACAGCAGCATTAGATTTTAGTGTATGTAAACCTAGTAAAAATGTCAACTATAAAAACTTTCTAAATGTCACTTAGCTTGCCATAATAAGTAGAAACGTCCTTAAGATTATCAGCTCTGATGGTTTCTAAGAAATTTCGTACTGTTTTGTGACAGAAAACACATCTTATTAATTCTGTCACTTGAGAACTTGAGGGAAAATTTGCTATGAATTAAGTGATTGTCAATTCAGATGGACTAAGCTGCCAGCCTTTTTCTGCATCTGAGATGAACTTCTTGCATGTATCTTAAGGCAGCCCGAAATCCTAAGCTAACCTCTACCACTTGGGTAGTTTTTCCTGTTGTATTTCAAGCTGTGAATAACAGCATTAAGTAGATGAGTATTCATGTTTTGCCTTTAAAAGTTGGATTGGCAGAGCAGCTATGTAGGGCAAGTATATTTGCAATATGACAAGAGCTGACTTGATGGTATTCACTGTCCTGCCATTGTGAG